>JAOWBP010051089.1:0-16721 GCA_028571105.1 Tragopan temminckii | reverse complement strand
ACGGCGGAGAAGTTGTGAGTTGTCCCGGGGCCGCGCGGAGCGGAGAACGGTCCAGCGCTGCGGCCCCGTGCTCCCGTCACCCCTTTCTGTGCTTTTCCAGCTTCTGCCCCAACCTGTCGGCCATCTCCACCACCCTGAAGCTGTCCCACAACGTGGCAGTATCCTTGGCCTCCCGCGGATGAGGGCGCGGGGCGATGGGGGGGGGGGGGTTGACGGGAAGCCGGTGCGGTGGGACGCTCCTTGACGTCTGCTCTCCATGGTGTCACCTTCCTGGCCTTCGGCAACGGGGCCCCGGACGTCTTCAGTGCTGTGGTGGCGTTCTCCGACCCGCGCACGGCTGGGCTAGCGGTCGGGGCCATCTTTGGTGAGAGCTCTGCTGGCCAAAGGGTTGGGGGGCACGGGACCCCGCTGATGGGCTGCGTTGCGTTGGCAGGCGCCGGCATCTTCGTGACCACGGTGGTGGCTGGCGGCATTGCCCTCGTGAAGCCTTTCACAGCGGCCTCCAGGCCCTTCCTCCGGGATGTCATCTTCTACATGGTGGCCGTCTTCCTCACCTTCCTGGTCCTCTATTTTGGCCGCATCACACTAGGGGAGGCTCTAGGTGAGCACTACGGTGGGGCGGGGGCTGGTGGGGCAGCTCAGGGGTCCCATAACCTCTCTGGCCCCACGGCAGGGTACCTGGGGCTCTACATCTTCTATGTCTTCACTGTGGTGCTGTGCACCTGGATTCACCGCTGGCAGCGTGGGGATGGGCCGCCCCAGCCCGGGCTGTGGGAGCCAGGTAAAGAGCACTCTGCGGTGCCGGGAGGAATCCCTCGGCACCCCCCACTTTCTCCTTGCTCCCTCACAGCCATACAGACAGATGCTGAGGAGCGGGAGTCCTCGGGCACCAACTGCGGGGACTACGGTAGGGTGGGCTGTGGAGCTGTCTCCAGCGGTGGATCGGGTGGGGAGTCTTGAGGAGCACAGCCCTGTGGTCCCACACAGGTGAGGAGTATCGACCCCTGCTGCCCTACCACGAGACCTCGCTGCACATCCTTGTCACTGCCCTCAATCCCCTGGACAAGCAAAAGTGGAGGAGAAAGCCCTGGTACTGGCGGCTCCTCAAGGTGCTCAAGGTGAGCAGGAGGGGATGGGAGAAGGGCACTGTGCTGGGGGATGTGGCACTCATGAGCCCCCCACCTCCCAGGTTCCTGTGGAGCTGGTACTGCTGCTCACCGTGCCTGTGGTGGACCCCGACAAGGACGACCTGAACTGGAAGAGACCCCTCAACTGCCTGCACATCGTCACCGGGCCCCTGCTCTGCATCCTCACCCTCAAGTCGGGGGCCTGTAAGAACCTGTGGTACCCTCACAGCCCTGAGGAGGGGCCGAGACTGGCATGGCCCCGAAGCCCCATGCTGGAGGCCTGGCTTGCAGTGGGGTTGCCTCATCTCTCCATCTCCCCCAGGGTCTCCTAGCAGGGTAGGGGGCTCCCATTGTGCCACTGCAGCTATGGCCCAGCACTCAGCTCCTTGGGGCCCCTCTATCCAGGTCTCAGGGGAGAAACGCAGCAGGAGAGTGCTGGCTTCAGGGGACAGGGCTCGGTGACGTGCCCCCAGGCTGGTGAGGTTCTGCCCAGCCTGTGGGGCCACACAGTTGCCCTCTCTGTCCCTGATGCAGATGGACTGTACCAGATCCAGGGAGTCTTCCCAGTCTGGGCACTGGTTGCACTTGCTGGCTCTGTCCTGGCCATCATCATCTTTGTGATCACACGCAATGAAGAGCCACCCAGATACCACCGTGTAAGGAGCACCATGTGGGCAAGGACTGTGCCTCCATTGCCCTGAGAGGGTGCAGCCAGGTCCTGGTGCAGCCAGGGCCCAGCTCACCTGGTCCTGGCAGGTATTCGCCTTCCTCGGGTTCCTGGCCAGTGCTATGTGGATCAATGCAGCAGCCACGGAGCTGGTGAACATCCTGCGGACCCTGGGCATCATCTTTGAGCTGAGCAACACTGTGCTGGGCCTGACCCTGCTGGCCTGGGGCAACAGCATTGGAGGTAGGAGCCCCATGTTATCTGCCTTTGTGGCACACCGTACCTCAGTGGGATGCAGACAGCCCCCAGCATCTCCTGTTCTTGCTCTGCAGACACCTTCTCTGACCTCACCATGGCACGGCAGGGCTACCCCCGCATGGCCTTCTCTGCCTGCTTTGGAGGCATCATCTTCAGTATCCTTCAGAGAGCTGGGTGCGGAGGGGTGGGGTGCTACTTGGGCCTGCTTCTAGGGGACCTGAGCTGTGCAGGATCCATCCTGGAGACTGCTACAGGGAGGGAGGAGAAGGGGCTGTGCCTCCCCAGGGTGCCCCAGACCATGCCAGAGCCACCTGTCCTCGAGCACTCTGAACTTTGATGTCCTTACCCAGGCTGGGAGAGAGGGATGGTGCTGTCCCAACCCCCAGGGCTGGGGAGGGGATGCCGTGCTGTTTCTTCACCCTGAACTGGCCTCAGATATTCTGGTGGGCGTGGGGCTGGGCTGCCTGCTGCAGATGACCAGCAGCCAGATGGTGGTGAAGGTGAGGCTGCCGGCTGCAGTGCAGTGGGGCTGGCACTGGCAGGATCCCCTCGTCACTCGGCGTCCCTCTGTCTCTCCATCAGCTGGAGCCTGACAGCCTGCTGGTGTGGATCTTGGCTGGGGCCCTGGGACTGAGCCTGGTGTTCTCCTTCGTGGTGGTACCGGCGCAGTGCTTCCAGCTGGGCAGGGCATACGGCACCTGTCTCATCCTCTACTACTTGGCCTTTCTCTGCGTGGCCCTGCTCACCGAATTCCAGGTGATCCACCTGGTTCCCACCTGAGCGCTGCAGAGCCATGTCCCTGCTCTGCCGCAGCCCGCGGGGCCGCACATTTGCTCTCTGGAGAGAGAGCTGGTTGTGTTTTGGGAAAGAAAGAGGATTTGTTAAGCACTAGCCATCTCCTCGCTCCGCTCTGTTGAACTTCGTTTAACTTGGGGTGTCTCTGAACAAGGATGAGGGTAAAGGCTTGGTTGGCTGCTGCCCCAGGGCATAGGACTGGAGCAGCTGCAAGGGGAGCACGCGCCAGGGCACCTCTTCACCTCCCCATCTGGGCTCCTCTGGGGTTGGCAGCCATGCGCTATGGGGAAACTGGAAAGTAAAGGCTTGAGCGTGGCTTTGGGAACGTCTGTCATTGCATGGGGCAGCAAGCCTTCAGCAGGTGAATTGAAAGAGCAAGTGGAGGTGTTAACGTGAGGCAAAGCACCAGAGCAGTTCTTGGGCTTATGAGCTTTGCGTGCATTAACGAGCCCATGGAAGCCTGCTTTCTCCTGCTTTTTTTTTTTTTTTTTTTTTTTAAGCAATATTTTTCAATCTGAATTTAAGATGTAGCAAAGGACTTGATACTCGGAGGCTGCCAAGTGCCCGATAGCCTCTGGCAAAGCTAGGTTTAGACACTGTAAGAACAGACCATTTGCAATTAAAAACTACACAGCCTCCATGGGTGGTGTTTGCTGTGAGGCGGTGTGTGCAATTCTGGCAGGGCTGGGCTGCAGGGAGGACCTGGGGCTGCTTGTGGTGATGCAGAGGCCATGCAGCACTGCCGGGGGCCACAGCTTCCTCTGGGGTCACTGCCTGCACGTTTCCCAATAGCAGTCACATGCAGCTGAAGTTGCTGTCACAGCAGCACGGTGCACGGGTCAGCACAGACTGCAGCTACTGGGCCTGATGCAGGGATGCACTGCTGTGGGTAACCCCAGTGCTGCTCTGTGGGGACAGAGGGCAGTTGCACAAGCAGCACTCTGCTGCTGTCAGCTTTCAAGCTCTCCTAGCCTGCTGCTCTTTCCTTCTGGGCCCTGATCGTTCCTCCATTCTCTGATTCGATAAGTGCTTTCACAAGAATTCAGATGCTGTTTGCTGGCTGCTATTGGCTCTGCCCTGGATTTACTACAGCCAGCCCCAGCTTCCAACAAGCACCACGCAGCACGGACACCAAGGTGAAGGAGCAACAGCTTCTGCAGCCCCTCCTGTCCCTTGGGAGTAGCTATAAAAACAAAACATAAGTTTGAGAGTATTGTGGTAACAGAGAGGAAGAGTGGTGGGGGCACAGAAAGAAGTTGGGCTGTGAGCTGGCAAGGGCCAGGAGCAAGAATTCATGTATGTGACAAGTGCTCCTGCAAGCAGTTGCCACTAGAGAGAGGGCGGGCTCAGTTCCCCTCCAAAGGATGTGGCAATCTGTAAACTGAAACCAAGCCCTGCTTTTGAAACGGGGCAGGAGGAAAGCAAGCTGCTGCCTCTACAAAGCTGAGGATGCTCTTTATTAGTGTGCTTGAAAAATCTAGAGAACATTTTACAGACACGTCCATAAAATTATCTTTATAAACAAAAGACCAGCATACAAAATCCTCCAGTGTTCCTCCCTCATTCCCTACAAAATGATTGTCGTTAGTCGGTGGGTAAGGTGGGGAGGAAGAGTAAATAGTAGGGGAGGCCCCATACTCAAACTTCTTTTCCTTCCAAAGAAGTAAACTTCTGTGATCTTCCCTGCTTAAAAAAATAATACATTGTGTACATGGGAGCAAACCCACATCTCAGTATAAAGCCAGAAAAGAGCACCTGAAGCCCATAGCCCAGTCCAGGGGCTTCAGTGCTGCTCCCCACACCAGAGCCCTGCTTCCACATGTGAGCAGGTCAGTGCCCCCGCAGCACAGCGTAAAGCTGCAGCTCCAGAACAAGTCAGTGACAGCCCTGCCACGGTGACACAGACTTTAAACAAAGCCACATTTCCTTTTCTAACCTTCACAATGCTCATCCTGCCCGTAACTTGGAAACATCTTCCCCAGCCCCAGGATTAACGCACGTAAGTCTCCCAGTCTGCAGCCCCATGCAGAGCAACTGCAAGACAAATGCTGCACTGCATAGATTTGTGGTCAAATCTATGGTTTGGAAAATAGCCCTTTAAGGTCCTTCACGGTTCAGCTCAGAATTACTTTCATACCACCTGCAGAGCCCAGAAGGGAAACAAGGAGCTGCCATGAAGCACCCAGGGAATGTGGCTGTTCAGAGATGAGGAGCACACATCACGTTGCCTGCTTCTGAAAATCTCATCTTCTCCCAAAAATGTTCTCTGTGTGCCCATGTAGGGTCAGTCCTGTCCCCCTGTCCTTGTGCGATGTGCTGGTGCTACTTAGGAAAAAAAACAGATACTAGGGATGCGTGCCCATTCCCCACATCCCACCACCCGATTCACCCAAAGGAAGGGGAAAGTTTCCCATCCCTGCCAGATCCACTGTAATCTGAACCTGAGAAAAGATCAAACAGCAAGAGGTACGGGGAACCTCCACACTGACAGACATGTTCACTCTCAGCACTTTCTGTGGTGACAGGATAAGAAAGGAACTCAGAGACAGGCTGTCACCGCTTCGCAGTAATGAAACAAGAGATGAAGAGACTTGCCACGATCCCAGAATTTACGTGTCAGAGCTGGCAAAGGAGCCCTTTTCCATTCCCTCCTCCTCCCCCAGCTACCTGGTCTGGCAGCCTCCGTGCCAGACACTGAAAAACAGACAGATGAGAATTGTTGTCCTTCACAGTTCTGCATCCAGAACTCAAGGGAACAGTAAAGCCCTTCAGCAGAGGATCCTCCTAAGGTCTGACCCTGTCAGCACTTGCCAGCTCGAGGAACAGTTCTGCATGGGTGAGAATGGGGGAGGAGGAAGGCTGCTGTGCTGACTCACCCTCCTGTTAAACAAAGCAATGTCCCACCTGAGGGCCAACAAGCAGTACTGTTTGATGGACTCTCTATCCATAAGTTTCAGCCCCAAGTGAAATAAGCCACAGGTTTGGAGCTGCAAAGTCCTCTCCTTCCCAGTCATCTTTTTGAACTAATGACCAGCCAAAGACTTGCCATTTACAAGCATGTGGCTAAGTGACAGAGCTCACCCAGCAGAATCACCCTTCCCTATGAAGGTGAGAGCTGAGGGGTTTACAGAGGTGATTCTGACCCAGGCAGTGCTGTGGACATGACCGACCTGCAGAGATGCAGATAATGGACAGCTACAGCAAAGAGTTTGTCTCCCTAAATTCCTGTCCCCACTATGGTCATAATGCAACAAGATTTCTGCCCTCAGTTCTGGCACCAGCTGCCACAGAACGGCTCAGGGACAGCTAAATTCAACAGTCAGAACTGAATCTACTGCAGGGAGTGCATCTCGGTGTACCAAAAAGGACGGAAAAGGCAGACTGCTCTCCAGAAGTGCTGAAGTTCCATAGCACCTCCTCTTGCTTTGCAAAAGGAGGGCAGAGAGGAAAAAAACAACAAAAACAAAACACGAAGCAAAAACCACCTCCCTCCCTGATCTTTTATTCCTAGGTTAATAGTACCCTTTAAGTGAAGCAGACCTTCAAAAAGGGCCTTTTTTCTTTTTTCTTTTTTAAATTGTAAGCATGTAGCCTCAGCGCATTTCCTGCTGTTAATGGATTACACATCCCTTTCCCCAGGGTCTGTTACTGCTAAGACAAACAGCAGGCTTGAGCTTGGGAAGCAGCTCAGAGGAAGAAGGCCTCCATTTCTGTCCAAGGTTGCTCTGTGCTGAGCACAGCATCGTGCTCAGTCTGGCTATAGCAGAGTCCACCTGTTTTTTTGCCGCTTAAAGGAAGAGCGTTTATCCCTAACACCAACCAGTACATGGAACAGATCTATATACATCATCCCAACATATATGCTGTGAAGTAATACTCTAGGTTATTGCATAGAAGGCAGCTTGCACTAGCCAGGCCTAGATGACAGTCTGGGAACGTTGTCGTAGGCTCAGGGGCTTCAGAGAGCTCTGGGAAGCAGATGCAGACTCTTGCAGTGGTATCTGGGATTCCTCTTTCCTGGAATGTTCCTCATACCATTCCTGTGACAGAAGATCAGAACAGATCAGTCTCTGCCCCAAAGCTGCCACATGGCCACCAGCAGAACCCCAGTCTGTGTGTGCTCAGGCAGAGGGGCTTCTTCCAAGGCCTTGTTTATGGCCCACGTAAACAACCTCATCAACCACAGCACAGCCACGAAGGGCGTACTCACATAGCAGCATTCACAGCCTGGGCAAGAAGGAGCAGCCGTGGCTCAGCTACAGCTGGCTGACCTGTCAGGCCTGACAAACCAGAGCAAGGAAACATCACACTCAGATGTCTCCCAGTGCCCAGGGACTGCCATACTGACATCACAGTGACGTCTGCGGCTTACAAAGTTGCACCCAGGGTATTACAAGACATTACATCCCTGCCTCAGAGACCAAGCACAACAAGCAGGGAGCTTCACTGCAGATTACCATCCAACGCCACAACAATTAGCATGCTTATTTTTGTTAGCAGGACTGAAGACTCGTCCACAAGCTAGCTGGCCAGGGGACAAAGGAAATATTCTAATGGTTATGAAACTGCTAATCATTATACTAGTCTGTGACCTTTCAACAGTAACCAAATTCATGGCAAAAGGCTCCTAAACTCAAAGAACACTTAACAGCAATGCCTTAAACAATCCAGAGAATCAGCTGATTTAAACATTTCCCATCTTCATTAGCCTGCTATTCTGAAGGAACAACTGGCACTTGCAGAGCACTTGGCTTCTGTTGCACAGTCACACCCAACCTCAAACACAACCACATTCCAGTGCCTTAACAAATTAGCATCATGCAGCCAAGTCCCAGGAACACTCCATGCACGTGCTCTTAGCCCAGCAACCAATGCCCACTTTCACAAGTGTGGATATGCTGGGCAAGCTGAGCACGTACATGCAGCCAGCACTGTTACTGCCACTGCTGATGCATGTCATCAACACAACTGGGCTCCTGAACCCACTGAGGAGGCTCTGACATGTTTAAGAAAGCCCCTGAACACCAGCACTAATGAATCTAAAGCACAATTCATCTACTGCCTGCTTCTTTCATAGAGCTGCCTGCATCTCAGGGGGAGAACACCTCCTGCGTTTAGAAATGTTTGTTATTCTAGGCAACATGAAGTGTTCTGTTAATGACAGAGGTTTACTGGTATTTCCAACTTACACCCACATACCTGGATCTCCTCCTCATACATCTTCATACTCAAGTCACTCTTGGTCCTTGATCTGCGTCCCAGAAACAGCGTTGACACTTGCTAAGGAGTTGGGGGGAAGGAGGAGATGAACACAAAGATGGCATTCGTCAGTCACTGAGCAGTTCACAGGAGCTGGAGCTTCAGGCATGCTTCAGGCACCCTTCAGGCAGATGTCTGTCACCCACTGGAGAGCTCAGGCTGTTCCAGACTCTTCTCATTGCCAGGAGACAATGGTATTTTAGAGCACACATCACCTGACTAACTAAATGCAGGCATCTGCTCTATGCTGAGATGTATTTCATTGCAGGGATCCCTGAAGGCCACAAAGAGCTGCAGGAAACCAGCTCAACTGGACACAGCTGTGTCAGGGGCACTCAATTTTGTCAGAAGAACATACCAGCTGGAACAAGGCTCAAACCCAACCTTCCAAAGGAAAATCTCAGCTTAGAACAATTCCAGGTCTCATTTGCTTAGCACATACTAGTTACTCCACAGGCCTAGACTTTTTAGATCACATAAGTAGAGGGCTGAGTTATGAATTACTCTCTGCCTATGAGTCATCTGAACAGCACTGAGAACCAAAGAAACTCCAGACCATCATTCTGTGCTCCACTGCAAGGCTGAAGACATCATCCTTTGGTTAACTGACTTGAAATCTGTTTCTAAGTAGCATCATTATCACTATTCTATGTGAACAAGAACTCAACATTTAACTACCAAGCCAACCAAAGTAAATAAAGATCCACTAAGGGACTGTAGCACTGGCACTCTGCATAAAGGATGCACAAATATGACAGCTGTTATTAAAACAATCATTTAAACTCGTCTCAGATACAAAAGCCAGCAGTTCTCAGACACAAGAGCAGTTAGCCAGATCAGCCCATCTTTCCACTTGTCCATCCTGCCCTGGAATGAAAAGGCAAGCAATGATGCAGAGAACAGAAAGCTGGTGTGTGGAATCAATATGAATGCACTCTTGCATTATGCTTCAGGACTGTCTGGGCCTAAGTGTATGATAGCACAGAAAGAGAGGCAGGAGAATTAGACTATGACTTTTCTGGAGAAAGATAAATATTCTCTTTCCAGCCAATACTGGGCCAGGACAGCTCTGTGTGAAGTATGCAGGCTGTAATGAGTGCTTGTCAGGGCTATAGAGGACAGAGGACATTCAGCTGCTACTTTTCCAGAGCAGAACAACTTTGTGCCAGTTCCACACAGTTCCTCTTTGCAGCTCAGCTCTAAACACGACAAAGATGCATGCGGATTTCCTCTGGAAGACAGCAAAAAGGTACCTGCAGGCCAGGTGTGCCTTCTTCCCTTCAAGCCAAGAACCCACATTATGGGTTTCCTCTTACCCCATGTTTATCCATCTGCGAAACAATCTTCTGCAGCTGAGAAGTTTCAGTGGCAGCTGAACTCCGTTTGTACAGCTCGATTATCCCAATCACTTCCTCCTTGGAGATCTCCTTCTCCAGCACAATGCCATTGTCTTCTGGACAGGCAAGAAAAAGAAGGAGGAAGAGAAGTCAGCAAGATGATGTTGCTTCCATAACCCTGGAAGGCAAAGCAAGCAGGCCCAAGCGGGACGTCAGGTACAGTCTACATCTACTTTTTTGACTGGAACACATATGTGCTTGTTCTCCAGCAAGAGAGGGATGAAGAAAACTAGTGTGTAGGGTCAACAAGCACGTCTCAGCTTTTAAGATATCAAGGAGCCTGATGTGTTAAAGCCTTGTAGCTTTTTGCCGCCTGCAAGCTAACTAGCAAAACAAACAATCAAACACTAATTGCTGCCTCTTGACCTACAGCTGCCCAACACAGCTTGAGAAGTAAATGTTAACTAATGCCTTTCATTGCACCCTTCAAACTGGGTACCTGAAGGATCAGGATGAGGAATGGTTCTGTAACTAATAATGCCTGGCTCCTACTGACATGACACCACACTTTTGGATCTTCTGGCACCTAAGAAAGATCAGATGAGCTAATCACAGCTATTCCTGTGAGTGGGGCCTTCACTGCATCTTTCTGCAAGGAAGATTCTCTGGCATATCAAAGTGCAGTAGCTATACATTCTCTCTGCAGAAAATTGTAAAGAATTAAGATTAGTTTACACAAAGTTTGAAAAGTCTGGGTGTAAATCACCTGGGAATAGCAGGGAAGGCCTTCAAGAAATTAATATGTTGATGGTACCTAAATTAGAAGGCCTTGAAGCTACAGATGCACAGCTCAGGGGACAAAGGACAGTGAGGAAGTGATGACTCACAGAGGTGCGACAGGATGGAGAGACCAGTCACAGTCTGTTCTTAAAAGGTACAAAAAGGTACATCCAAACCCAGCGTATGGTCACCAGTCTAAGTACAACTGGGAGACAGAGAGGACTAGATAGGCAGCGTTCCTTGCTCTGCATGCAGGGCAGGGAGAAACGATGGGTAGAACAGAAAGGTCAGATAGAAATATCGTACTAAAAGATAAGAATGAGCTTAGGAATTCAGGCTTAAAAAAAAATAAAAATAAAAACATCTGGTCTTTGCTAGTCAATTGAGTCTCTCCTCCAGACATAATTATAGAATCATAGAATGGTTCGGGTTGGAAGGGACCTCAAGAATCATCAAGCTCCAACCCCCCTGCCACATGCAGGGCCACCAACCTCCACATTTAATACTAGACCAGACTGCCCAGGGCCCCATCCAACCTGGCCTTGAACACCTCCAGAGACAGGGCATCCACAGCCTCTCTGGGCAGCCTGTTCCAGCACCTCACCACTCTATAGGTAAAGAACTTAAGACAAGACACCAGAGAGAAGATGCAATGTTGTGGGTCAGCCAGTCCTCAGTTCTAACCTTCTGAATCTTGGTTCTTCCGAGTGTAGTTCATGCGGAAGACAAAAGCCTCCAGAATAAATGCCACAATGATTGTCATCACCACCTGGGAGAGGACATGAACACAAGAGATCAGGAGGCTGCTGCTGGGGGATTCTTGCAGTCCAATTCAACAACAGAAAGCTGAGCATTTTGGTCTGTGCTTCAGCTCCTGGTGCTCCAAGATGCACATATCCCAATTCACACATCTGCCTGAAATTCAACCAGTGACAGCCAACCACAAGCGGGCCAGAAAAAAGCTGTGCTGCCCTAGTCTTTACCCCAGGCCCAGATTTGTGCAGCACCAACTTTGTCAATGCTCATAAATGTAACTTCCTGCAAGTGATGTGGGCTCACACCTTTTTCTGGAAGACATTACGCAGAGAAACAAAGCTGTGCTCATTTAGGGATGGAAGCTCCCTCTGTAACACAGTAAAAGCTGTTTCCCCTCACCCCCAATTTGATACAGGAAGCATCTTCAGAAACTTACCATGGTTACAATGTAGAAGATCATGAAATAGAGGCGGCTCCAGTGAGTGGTTTCAGATGTCACTCCTTCCTAGAGAAGACAGGAAAAAAGTCACCAGTACGTAAAAGAAGGGAGAGCTTGTTGATAACTGCTTGCTAACAGAAGTAAGGCAGCATAAATACCATCCATCTATCTCATACTCATGGCTCTATAACTAATACCAGAGACTGCCTGCACAATGCTCAGTGCCCCAACTGGGTCTTGCAGGTAATCTGTCTCTAAAGGCAAATTGAGATGATCCTATATGCAAACACACTGAACACTTAAGGCCTGTGGCTGTGTGAACCATCGCTACTATGAGAATACAGCTTGGACAGCAGGGTGATAAATTGGAATATAGCGTGACTTCGCTTGTCCAGATTGCAAAATTCATCCTGAGGGCTGGTCAAGTTCAACAAGAAAGCATGTCACAGAGATCAAATATCACCCAGGGATTAAAAGGAACAATCACATGACCACAGCAAGTGACCGTGTTGGGACTAATCCTGCCCATCTCCAAATCCAAGGGGAAGAAAGCAGTGGTAGCATGAAAGATCAAGCTCAACTGGCAAGAGACTGTGCTGTTTGTAGCTGAGGTTTACTTACCATGATTATGTACCAATCATTGACGACTGTCAACTCAAACAGTGTAACTGCATACAAGTAAGAGAAAAATAAAGACAATTGCTTTATCCAACCTGACCTGCTTTAGAATTTCTAAATAAGGTACTTGACAGGGAAGACTGAAGCAAGATACCAAGCTTCAACACAGTCAGCAATTCCAGATACAGAATGCGGGCCCTCATCACTGCAATTTGTCATCCTCTCACTGATGGCACATAGAAACAGGAACATGGCTTCATCTGTATTTCTTCAGAGTCAGAAACAGACTTGACCCTTTCCCAACAGAGTATGGAAAGCTCTGAAATTCCCAGGAGATAAATATCTCTGCTCACGCATTAAGAAAAATTGTTAAGAATAATCACCATATTCAAATTATTCTTTATCAGTCAGTTTAAATAAATATATTAGCATTACTGCTAGCTCTGCAGAAGGACAGTAAGCTGAAGCCCTCCTTAAACATTTCTGGAAATCTGGTCTGCTTACCAGTCAGAACAGATATGCTTGCTTCACACTGGCTTTTAAGAGATGAGTCTTGACTTTGTTTTAAAGCAAGCAGGCTATTACGCAGCTGACATTGTCCAGAAGAGAAGAATGTTGTCTGAGGTGTGCTAGGACAACTCTTAGAGAGTACCAGGTCTACATGAGCACTGCAGTGCTGCTATCCAGCTCTGCAGGAATGCAGGTGCACTAGGGAACAATCTTCACTAGGGAAAAAACTGTCCTTACCAAAGCTGTTCAAAATGTTGTCAAAGTTGTTGAGATAGTAATAACCTTCTTCCACAACTGTCTTGTTGCCAACTGTGTGGTTCACCCAGCGGTACGAATCTGCGACTGTGCTTGTGCTGGTTGAAGAAGCCACAACAAAGAATGAGAAGAGAGCAGCAATATCTCAGGGTTACTAACACAGAAACGCTTAGAAGGTGGTAAGCTGGGTGGCAGTTTCTACCTCTTGGCTAACACTTATTTCTCTAAGAAAAAGCCCTCAGAGCTTAGCACAAACCACAGAGAGTCTTTCTAATCATTCAGCAAACATGAGACCAGAGAACCCGAATGTTTTTGTCTCCTTGGCTCACATCTTTAAAGATTAGCATTTCCACATGGTCTGCCATCACTTACGATACAAAGGGCACAGGACAGCTTAGCTTCTAAGATGAGGTGAATTCAAGGTGAATTTATTGTGTAGAAAGTTAGGTATAAATATGTAACTTATGGCAAAGCAGCTCTAGTGCAACAGAAATGAAAATCTCAACTTTGCTCTAGAGCAGAAATTAAAAGCATTCCTAGCTCAATACCAGAAAGAAGTTCTCCCAGTACATCTAGATGAGGAGCAATATAGATCTCATTAAACCAGTCAAATCTTTCCTTTCCAAAAGTAGTATAAAAGCCATTTCATCCAATCTTACCACAAGAAGTGAAGCACGTCACATAGATTTTCCCAGCACATTGCCTAAGCTACAAAGCCCCATTCAGACACATTTTCTGGCCCTTTCGCCCCAGGAGGATAGGGCTGCCAGAGGCACTACTACTAGCTTAGCACCAAACCCACTGCAGACGGAGACGGATTTGGAGCACTCACTTGCAGCAGTTTGGGTAGACCACACCAGCGAAGAATTCCATGCCAACGATGGCAAAGCAATAGTAGAAGATCAGCAGGGTTAAACCTAGGCTGGAGGCAAAAACCACAAATACCGTAACACTGAAAAGTTACTAAGGCAGGAAAAATACAAAGTCACGGGCTGGTTGCTGTGGAAGGGATTTCCAAGGAATAGGAAGTGGAACTGAAAAACCACACACCACCCTCTTTGCCAGCATCACCCTGCTGTTCTTTGTGCGTTCATTCAAAAGGTCTTTGGACAAGGAACTTTCCACTCACTCAAGGCAGAAATGTTCTAAGAAATTATAGAACAGCCTGGATTTCCTCCCAGTCTGTATTTTTTCTGCTGGAAAAACCATAGAGAGAAGTTTGTTTAATTAGAAAACCAACACACTGGTTCTGCCCTCTCCACATCCTTAGATGCTGGGACAGTGCCAAGAACAATGCTCTCTACCTAAAATGCTCTGCCCAGATCTGCTCCAAGAAAATAACATCCAAAGGTGCCCCACTCAACCACCAAGCTCCTTCTGCCCCACCATTTCACAGTAATGCTCTGAAGTGTCTGTATGAAGGACAAGGAAACACCTGGGACTGAGTGCATTCCTACGATACTTCTCACAAATGGGCCTTCCTTTCACCAAAAGTCAGGGGGTAGAAAAGTTAAACATCAACTCTTACTTACCCTTATAGAAGCAGGAGGTGTCCCAGAAGAGCTTCCCATCACAAACTGCTCCAAAAAAAAGGACCACAGCCCTAGACACTAAACTTCACCCCCCCCTTTTTCCATTCTAAGAGTGTGAATCAGTACCTGGCCATCCTAGGAAACAGCTCAAACATAGTGTCCAGGACATTCCTGTAGCGCTTCTTCAATTTAAAGAGTCTGAAAGGAGACGCCAGAAGTTACCTATGCACTGCAACTTCTCCAGAGCTGTTGGGAATATTAAAAAGAATATCACAGCTCTCTGAACCTCCCAGGTTAACAAACAGGTAAGGTTTTCTGTCACCAAATCCACAGGTTCTCTACTTGTTCTAGTGATCTCTGCTTACTGAACAACATTCTGCTGTTTCATCTGAATGCCTACAACACATCCAGGTAGGTGCCTACAGGATCAGCAGCTCTCAAGGAAAGGCCCACATCTTCTTATGCAGCACGATCCAAAGATTTTTAAATCATTGCTATTATTTAGGAAAAAAAGTCACAAGAGCCTCAACTAGTCCTGTATACAGAGTCAGCACTCAATATTTCTTTTCCCAGGCACAAACTTTCTTGAGTTTACTCTGTGACCGTGTAAAAACTGATGAAAGGAAGCCACAATGTGCCTGCTAATTTCAAATTTGGCAACGCCATCAGCCTTTATGGAGAAGCTAAGCTGCCAAACACGGGCTTTGGCAGGGGACAGCATTCCATCCCCCCACTTGAGCATCAAAGTGTTCTTTAAATCCTCACTGAAGAGCTAAACTGCATTAACTTGCCTCTAACAAAGCAATACTTTGCTTCTCAAATGCCTTCAACCTACGACTCTGGACTCCCTGAGTGGCCAGCAATGGTAAACAGACCTTAAAACAAGAGGGTTAATCAGACCCATCTCAGTGAGCAGCAGAGGTTACAAGCTTCAGCCTCGCTTACAGTGAGATGCAGTCAGAGCAGAGTTATACTTCACTCCAGAAAGCAGTATCCTTTGAAAACTGTAATTTCAGGTAATTCAATGGAAATTATTAAATTGGCTCAGACTGTCTCACCCTGGCAGAGGAGCTTTTCTCTGAACAGCATCAGACAATTCAGAGGAGGTGTAAGAACCCCACGAAGGCAGACATAGGATAATCTGCCCCCGGTAAATCCCTTGATCTCTATTAGAGATCAGCTTAAGCTCCAAAGCACGGGATTTCATATCCCATCCGAAGTTTTTGTTATCATTCATTTTGATAACGCTGGCTAATCTCATTACTCTACATGATTTGTGTTTGCCATGGTCACGTACCCACAGAGCAATCCTTGCCCTCTCCTGGGTAGGAGCCCAGTCCCCAGCTGAAATGATGGAAAACATACATTGCTGTTTTCTTCCCCACCTGTTCTTTGTGCTCCCCACACCGCCTCCCTGTCTCACCTCAGCAGCTGAAGAGGTCGCAAGACAACAATGAAGTAGAATGGCTCCATGTTGAACGCCAGTGCCATAAGCCCCAGGAATGCAAACAGGGTGACTGAGAAGTCAAAGCTGGAAACAAAAAAAAAAAAAAAAAGAAAAAAGAAAAAAAGAAAAAAAGTAAGAGCAACGATGTGTCCCTAGTATTTCAGCAGAGAGGAGGCTCTCAGTGCTGCTTCACCCTAGCAGGATGCACAAGACTAAGAGCAGAAGCCTGCGCTTGCTTCCTGTTAGAAGTCAGTCTTTCTAATGCAGCAATTTTTATCACCTCTCAAAACATTACTGTGCACTCACAGATTCCAGCCTGAGGACAGGTACTCGACGGGCCCCAGTCCAGTGGTTTTCAGGAGCAGCTCCACACCATAGACTGTAAAACAATTTGAGAGCCATGAACAGAAATAAGCAGTGTTATATGGAGGGCTTATACAAAGGCTTGCACTTTGCACAGGTGAGCAGTCTTTTGAGCAAAGGAATGCTGAACACTGGTTTCACAGACACCCAACAGCCATCCTTACTCTTGGTGAGATGAAAAGGACAACAGTTTCCCTCCAAAAAAGCACAAGTGGCCTACAAGCAGTTAGCTTGGCTAACATGCTATAAATGCTGAGGCACAAGCTCCCATACATAAGGCCAGAATGTTGTGTCAGAATTCAGTCTTGCCTGTGCACGTCCTTTTATCCCATGAGAAAATATTCAGCATGTGGATGCTATGGGTAGCTTAGGCTTGGTCTGCAGAGAGAGATCTCAGAGAGGAATCATCTACTTTCCCCCTTTGTCCTGGCAGCATCCTGTGAGTGTCTTCTCTGGTGTCATGGTTTTATGTTTTTTTTTTGTTTTCAGTATTCCACATCGTAACATCATGTAGTGCACTGGGAGTTAAAGTGTTAATGCTCCAATTCCAGGTACCTATCCCTGTACATTACAGAAGT
>JAOWBP010051088.1:0-16724 GCA_028571105.1 Tragopan temminckii | reverse complement strand
CAGCTTGTTCCCCACCTTCACCTCCTCTGTGCTGCCAACCACAGCGAAGGGCAGATGAGCCTGAAACAGAAGTGACAGCAGAGACTCAGGGCAACGGAGCTGTGAGGAGTTTGGAGCGCACATCCTATAGGGAGCAGCTGAGAGAATTGGAATGGTTCAGTCTGGAGAAGAGGCAGCTCAGGGGAGAACTCATCACTCCCTACAACCCCTGAAAGGAGGCGGTAGCAATAGGAGGTTGGCCTCTGTTCCTGGATAACAGCAATAGGATAAGAGGGGATGGCCCCAAGCTGCACATGGGGAAGTTCAGGTTGGATATTGGGAATAATTTCTTCTCCAAAGAGCGGTCAGCACTGGCACAGCTGCCCAGGGAGTGGGGAGTCACCGACTGGGGGTGTTCAGAACTGTGGGAATGTGGCACTGGGGGACGTGGTCGGTGGGCACGATGGGGTTGGCAGCAGTTGGGGATCTGAGAAGTCTTTTCCAGCCTCAGCGATTCCAGGGCCAACCTTGCAGAGGTCAGCCTGACCTGCAGGTTGCCTTCATCCCAACCCAGGGTCTATCCAAAAGCCTTTCCTCCTAAGTCCTCACCTCCAACGCTCAGAGCAGTTTCCCCTCTGCCATAGCACAGCAGAGCAGCTTACTAGCAATGCTGGCTGGACTGAACTTAATGAGGAAATATTATGGGAACTCCACGATCACTGCTGATCTGCCTCTCTCCATTTGTCAGGTTGCTCCCGCAGCTGCCATCTCTCCTTGTGCCAAGAGCAGGGAGCTCCCTGCCTCGCAGAAAGCACAAGCAAAGACATCCACACACAGGCCGTGTCCCTTCCAGTGCCCACACACAGCTGCTGTGCCACGTGCAGGATGCAACACGTGCTCTCTGAGGCTGCAAAGCACCAAAGGTTGCAAGGAATGGGGCACTGTCCTCAAGGCAACAAGCACAGCCCTGCAGGGAGCCAGGGCCAGGCACTGCTCTGTGGTACACCCACGGGGCTCAGGGCTGCAGCGCATTCATCCCTCCCACATGTTTTATTTAGGAAACAAACAAACAAACAAACATGAAAACATGTCAGCTGTCTCTATTCCACAAAAGGTAAACTCTGAACTGGGAGTAAAGCCAAATTCCAAAACTTGAAATTGTTTTTCCATATTCTTCCACCACATCTGAGTTTGATCTTTGAGTTTAAAATAAGCCAAATGGAGTCTAACAGTTTTTCTTCTTCAAATTGGGTTCTCTCTGCTTAGTGTCCTTAAGTGGAAGGATAACGTGGATCTTAACTGTCAATTTCTTATTTGAAGTTTCTCCCTCCTCAAATGATAGCAGCCTAAAACCAGATAAAATGAATTTTGAAGGAAGTATTTTCCAGAAATCCAATAAATGCAATTCTAGAGCTGAGATGAGCGTCTCCAGAGAGCCCGCAGAGATTAAATAAGAGCCACATTTTAATTAATTCTGTATGCAACAGCCTCAGGCATCTGTCAGATCCACAGCTCGACTTTGAAATAGATTTAGCATCTGGACAATCCCAAGGAAACTTGCCTTTCAGATGAGTTTTTGCACAGCAGTTCAATTTGTCACAACTTCTGGAAGCCCTGCAATTGGCAGCGTTACTCACATTCATCACAGAGTTGATCTCAGCCACTGCTTCGTCATCTGTGGGGAACTGATAGATCTGCACACCATTGCTGACCAGTTCGCTCATAATCTTTATCTTAAACTTGTGCAACTCGCTCTTGGAGATGGTGTCTGCTTTGGCAATGATCGGGATAATGTTCACCTGAAGCAGAAGGAAGGACAAAGCAGAGGTGAGCAGCAGAGCTGGGCAGTGGGGGGAGCTGAGGATGTGCCTGCGAGCTGCAGCAGCACTGAACACCAGAGGGAAGAGTTTTCCACGACTCATTTGCCTACATGCCTTGCAGACAAACAGCAATAAATGCACCCAACGAGCAGATCAAAGCCTCTGCTCCTACCTATGTGTTTTGATACATGCTTCAGCAGAGACGGAGCCATTATCGCTGTCACATCTGCAGCTGTCAGTGCTGGCTGTGCTGAACAGCTGCTTTGGAAGACAAGTGCAAAGATGAAATGCTGCAGCAAGACGGTGTGAAACCTTCCTGTGTTTAAGCAGGAAGAGCAAGAAGTCTGCAGATGCTTTCCAGCAGCGGCTGGACTGCTCACAGAGCCTCTATCAGAGCACTGCTGAGCCCACAGGAGCCACGCACAGCACTGCAAACCCTGCCTGAACAGCACCACGAGCCTGCCTGAATGGCAGCCAGACTCAGAGCAGTACAACTCAGGAATGCAGAGAAATGAAATGAGAAGAGAGATTTGCCATTTAACGTTTCCCCACAGCCAACGCTCTTTGTCCTGCAGAAATCCACAGCAACCATCTGCTCTCCAGTGAGTGCCCACTAAAATAAACGGCCTTGCTTTCCAGCTTCAGTTCTCTCTGTAGCTCCTCCTTACATCCTTCCTCCCCGCTCTGGTTTAGCTCTCACTAAATATAAATGTTTTTACTTGTTCCAAAAGAAAATCTCCTTAACTTGCTGGCTGCCCCCAACTATTTCCTGCCCACATCACGCCTGCAGCTGGGCAGGAGGAGGCCCACATTCTCCTTTGGGCACAGTTTCAGGATGCCCTGGACTCAGCAGCTGTGTTAACAGTTCAGATACCTGCCTGGGAACAGGGCACAAGAAGATGAAATCCTTACTTCTCTCCAGCTACTGCTCTGGCCTCATTTACCAAAGACCTGAAAAGCACACAGAACGAGGTCTGCTGGCCTCACTCCATTCCTCAGCAGGAAGACGTCCCCATTACAAAGGTAAAGGGGCCATGCCCACAGCTGGTGCCTCACTGACCTGCTACCACATCCCACACAGCAGGCTTAGCTCAGGGCTCGTCAGCTCCCATGCAGGAGCAGAAAGACACGGCCACACGCAGGGCTTTGTGCTCTGCAGTGTTTCCAGCCTGGCACGCTGACAAATGAGCACCACAGGCGATTTTAGTCTGTTCTCAGTTGGCCTAACCCTTTGTCCCCTCTCCTCCCACAAGGCACCAGCTCAGCCCTGCTTGCAGCTCGGTGTGTCCTTCCCAGCAGCAGGTACAACTCAGAAAAGCTGTAACCCAAGGATGGATCAAGTCCCTTCTAACCAAGCTCCAAAAAGGGAAGTCCATCACTGAGTTCAAAACCCAAAAGGGCTCGGCAAGCTGCTGCATTTTCAATAGCCAACACCAACGCAAATGCCAACAATTAATCAACAGCAAAAGAACCTCAGTAGGCTCTGATTTTTTCAGCTACATTTGTCCTGGATCATTCCATCTCTTCCTGACGCAAATACGTGCAGCTGCCCTTCAGTAAGAAGAGAACCAGCAGGAACCTACCAGGACTACAGCCACACTGACTACACCACCTCCTTCCAGCTCAACTCCACCTTCCCAGGGCTACTGAGACTTCCAGGGCACTGGAGTGTTTCTCTCCTTCCCTCTTCTTCCTCACGAGTTCATTAATTTTATATGTAAGCATAAAATTATTGGGTTTTGATTTCATGCACATCTAGGGACCCCACAGGCTGGATCACCTTGGGTTGCAGGCAAAGCCCCAGAGCAACGTCCTCATATCTCCTGGTGGAAGGATGCTACCCTCCATTTAAAAATCTAATATCAAAATCAATAAGTTAATTATTGGAATGTCAGCCAGCTGAATCAGACAGGCGTGCAGTGACTGCATGAAAACCAGTGCAGATGCTCACAATCTTTGCTGCAGATGGAATCCTTGAGTGGAGGAAGCGTGTTTCAGATGAGACAGTGACCTCACAGGCACACATCACCTCCTTCTCACGTCTCTCTGACCACAGAGCCATTCCTCATCTCCAAAAATAAAACTTTCAAGAATGTAACCAAATAAGAACGATGAGAGAAAATATTTTTTCCCTAATATAGTATGACTATATGCATTTTTACTCTGTGAAATACAAAATACAACTGGGTTCCCCCCCTTCCCCATCTCCAAAGTGTTCCCAAATGCAAGTCCCAACTAAACCAACACCCAAATCCTGCCTTGGAAACCAAGCAGTAGATGCACAAAGTGGCCTGGAGCATCACTGCTGGGTGGTGACCCTCCCAGGACATGTCAGCTCATGAAGGGCAATTAGCTACAGCTCATAACAACATACACAGATGGAAACTATCCAGGGACAGGCAGCTGAGGGATGCCCAGGGCAGCACACTGTTATGCCATAGCTTTTCAGGGTAGCGCTGTATTTGGGAAATACATAGGGAAGCCAACCCCTGCCAGGGTGTACCTGCTTCCTATGTAGCAACCAGCCAGCTACACTCCATCTACCTCAAACCGTGCTGAAGATACTTCCAGTTCTCTGGATGTAATTAAATACCTCAGACAACAGCTGGCCATGAGCTCAGCCAATCGAATATTGTATTACAGTACAATGGAAGATTCTGTTTACAGAACAGCTTTGCCCAGAAGGGATTTTGTAAGCTCGAAGCAAGATGCATTCTGAAATCATGACAGATTCAGCAGCCTGCCCAACACCTGCTGCCATGCCACTGGTGTGCTAGAGCAAAGGTGTAACTGAAGCAGGGTCCTGTGCAGTCCTTGTTAAACCAATCTCAAAAGGCAAGCCAGCAGACCATGCTGCAAAGCAGTGCCTCTGCTGTACCTTTAGCCTCTGTGTGCCCCACTCTTCCACTGTAAAACAAAGGCCACAGCCATGCAAAACTCCCCAGGAAAACAGGTTCAGGTTGCTCACACCACTGTGGATGTGAGTCAGCGTGCCTCGCCTCTCTGCTCCAACACAGTAAGCACTGCTGTTACTGCTCTGGAGCAGAAACAAAGCTGTCTGGGGTTTGCTTACGCCCAGCTCCACCCTGCACATGTGCTGGCCTCTAAGAGCAAACAGCTCAGGTGCACTGGCAAGGGGCACAGCACTGTCAGTGCTTTAGGGAACGTCTGGAATGCATCTCAAAGCCCCAGGATGACACCGATGGATTAATGCAACACACAGCCCTGACATGCACAAAAGACCAGTGGTCTCTATTTGCTTATTGTTATCTTGTATGCACTCGTGCAAGGCCAACATGCCATGAAATCCAAGAAGTTCTTACCACGATAAGAAGGGAGATGAGAGCAAATGCATAACATGACTTCAGAGATGACCATTTAAGTGGAACTTTAGGAATATAAAAAGCTTGTGTGCACACAAAGTTCCCATCTTTGCACAAGCACAAAGGATTTATTTTGGTACTATGCAAGGACCACATTAAAAGCAGCCACAGGGAGATGTGAAAAGGAGGGAATGCAGAACCAAAGGCAGAGAAAGGCTTTGTGGGACCACCAGCACCAAGGGGAATTGTGCAACAGCTTTCTTCCAAACATATTTCTGGTAACATGTCATGCTGGCACCACACCAAGAGACAGAGTTTATTAAGGGAAAGTTTTCAGTTTCTTGATGAAGTCAGTGTAGCAGCCCCCATGGTTACCAGCAGGCCCCTGCAATGGGAAGCCAGTGCCTACTGTGGAGCAGGGCCAAGGAAAAGTAGGGCAGCTGCCCCGGGTGGTGAGGACGAGCAGCAGGGACTGCCAGGGGAGCTGTGCCCACCAGGAAAGTCCAATAGCGCTGCATGTGGACAACAGCCAGAGAAGAGCATGTTCCCTACATACAATTCAGGGCAACCCCAGGTTACTGCAGGGTCCCAGTTGCCTCATTTGCCCTCTGCATAAGTGGATTAGCATCTGCCATCTGAGAGGAACCACCTTGCTGCTTAATGACTGCTCTTAAAGGCAGGAAATTCTTGCAAAGATAGGAAGAGATGCTGCTGTCATTAGTGACCCTTGAAGCGTCCCCGCAGCTCCCTGGAAGCCAGTTAGGACAATCAAAAGTGTGCCAGAAAATTCCTTTGAGCTGTAAGAATACCACTGGTTGGCTGGTTAACCCACTGTCCCCTAAGGCAGCAATTGCTTGTGTGCAAACAAACAGCCCCCAGCTGGACCCTCTCGTGACCCACTTCTAGGTTTTGTACGATCTTGAGAGTTTCTTATCATATTTACACTGTCATAAGGCACTGTGAACTCTTATGCAGACTGCCCAGCTCTGCCAGCAGTGCAGCTCATGCACAGCGTTGGGCACAGGCAGCGCTTCTCTTCAGCCCTCACCTCCTCTGCACCAGCCCCTCTCTCGGGAAGTTCACTGCTCGGTTGCGCTCAGTCCCTCTCCCTGCTGGCCAGGGCAGCAGAGGGGCTCTGCCACAGGAACTGCAGGATCTCAAATGATCCTCACCTGCACTCTTAAAGAAGAGCTGACAGAGCTGCACTTGACAGCCGTCACAAAAATGAACAAATCTGGATAAGACTATTACAGTGATGAACTCTCCGCGTCCCACACAGCTTGCTGTCTTGTCACCTGCTGTTTTGCAGGAAAGCAGCACAAGACCTCATCAACCACCAAGGCAGACCAAGTTCTACCCAAGTCCTAAGAAGTGCTCAGCTAACATGCAGAAGTGTCCAGCACTGTACACAGAAGGCACAGAGCCTTCCTCATGACAATATTGGCACAAGTATCCACACTGGGGACACCAGTCTCCAATCTTTTACCTTGCTGTCCAGCTTCTTCATTGTCACC
Source organism: Tragopan temminckii (assembly GCA_028571105.1). Lineage (NCBI taxonomy): Eukaryota > Metazoa > Chordata > Aves > Galliformes > Phasianidae > Tragopan > Tragopan temminckii. The sequence continues at coordinate 10,088 of JAOWBP010051088.1, read as the reverse complement.
AGGTCCAAGGACTTGAGGGAGTGCCCAGTGGGGGTGATGAAGTACAGGCAGACGTGGATCCTCGTGTCATGATAGTTGAACAGAGAACGGCGGATTTTCAGCTCCTCTTGCAAATAATTTTCAAACTGCGTATCAATGTACTCAACTATCGGCCTGTAACTAAAACCATACCATTAGCAACCCAAAGACTGGAGATCAAAATTACACAGCTTGAAGGCTGAAGGAATTCTCCTAGACATATCATGATACTGATTAAGACTGAAGTAATTTACCCTTACAACAGGAAAAGTGTGGCCTTTACACACAGACCTTTTAATCCAAAGGTTTCTGGAACCTCCTGAGGCTGCATGCAAAGCCTAATGAGAGTGGAGCATGGAAGATAACCACCTCCACAGATCACAGTGCAGAGATTGCAGGGCTGAGCCATCTGGCTGCAGCAATGCCAGATGACAAGGAGAGACCTTGGAGTCCCAGAAAGCCTCTACCTAGGGCTTGAACAAGATGTAATTAAATGAGACGGGCCCAGAGACACCAGTCATGGCCAGAGCAGCTAATTCCCAACCCCGTGCTGAGGACAGCTGGTTCGCTGCTCGCATTCCTCAGGAAAGACCTCGTGTGACCTCTCCCATCTCTCTTTGGCTCCTTGCCCAGCTCCCCCTGCATCCAGCCCCCAAAACCAGAGGCACTGCAGGGAGCTTCTGCATTAACAGAAACGTGGGCACCACCCCTGCAGTACTGCAAGCAGGATTATGGACAGTTTGTGTCAAAACGTCAGAGAGGAGCCCGAAAGCACGGAGCAGATGGCACGAGACCTGCCTTTCGTCTTTATTTATCTGATCCCCGAATCCAACCGCGTCCACGATGGTCAGTTTCAGGTGGACGTTGCTCTCCTGCAGGTCATAGGTCCGTGGCCGCAGGCGGACCGCGCTCTCGTAGTGGCTGGCTTCTTCGGTCTCAAACGTGGTATTGAAGAGTGTATTCATTAGTGTGGATTTCCCAATGCCGGTCTCACCTAGGAACAAGAAGTCATCAGTTCACTGCAGCATGAATTTATCACTTCAAAGGGTATTAATTACAGAGCAGAACTAAATTACAATGTGAAAGGTTGCTACAAATTGTTTGTGGCCAGACATAAATGTCACAAAGGTAACAGCATCCTTGCAGGATTCCTGTGCCAGCATGCAGTTCATCCTCCCAGCAGGGGACATTCAGCAAAGAGAATATGGCAAATTCAGCAAATAGAGAATGCATTTTTCTCCCTTCATCAGTACTGACTTTGCTTGGGACCTGTACCAGAGAAGCTGAGAAGAAGAGTTTTAGTACAATGTTTTTGAGTCTTCAACTGAGATGGAGTAAAACTCAGCTGTTCCTATTGGCAAGAATGATCTGGCTTAGGTGTTGCCAACCCCAAACACAACAACAGCCCAGGGCACTCAGTGCACAGCAATGGGTGCTGCTGTACTGCAGAAGGGACAGGCAAGTCTGACCATGAGGTTTCCTCTCACTCCTTTCTGTGGATTTCTAACCCCAGAAGGCTTTTTAACTGCTTTCTCTCCTTGCTCTGTCTCACCATTAGAGTCCCTTGGGGACCTGTCCCATTTGGAAAGATATATGGAAAGAAATCAGGGTGCCTACTTCAGCACAGAGAAACAGGCAAGCAGCTCTGATCTGCTAGGACTACTTGCTATCGGACTGAAAATCTCCTTTCACAGTAGAAAAAATTGAGATGGAAGTTTTGTGATTTCACTGTGCAGCTGAACTTTGGTCTGGATGCCTTACAGCAGCCTGTCCCTCTTCCACACCCCTGGCGCTGGGGTCCCACGTGTACAGTTAGTGTGTCAGAGGACTAAAGCCCATTCTGCTGTAACCTTTTCTCCCTCCATCCACGCAGCAGCTGCACCAAAACCAGCTCTGCAGCTCTCCCCTCTGAAGGCACAGCTCTGCCTTTAGCTGGCAGTGCTGGGGCTGTGCCACTGCCTGCTCACTGTTCTGCCAGGGGAAATCTGGGCCCTGTCAGATGATGAAGTTCAGAGACAATGTGGATTGGATCACCCAGGAAAAAGCATTGCTGCACATTCAAACCAGAAGGCAGAGACGCGTGTGCATACTGATTTTATCAAACAGCCTGCAAGCCCCAGCCAGAAAAACAGCCTTTTTTGGTGGGAAGCTAGCTAAAGAAACGCATCAGGCAGCAGCAGGTGGAAGTCGTCTTCATTTTGAGCACAAAGGAATCTCCACACAAGTGCTCAGTGAGATCTGCCTTGGTACATTCAGGCTGTCCAGCACAGTGCCATTCTGCACAGACACGTCACAGACAGCACATCTCTGCTTGGTGACACCTGTGCAACAAACAACATCAGCTGAACTGGAGGAAATAACAACACAGGTATGAGAGTCCATGCATACAGATAACCTGTACAGATAACTACAGCTGCCTGGTGGAGCAGGAGGTGCTGCTGTGCTTGGAAGAGCTCCAGCTGCACAAGGAGATGTTGCAACCCAGCCCAGAGATGGTGTCTGCAACTCATCTGGTTTCACCTCATATGACTTCTGATTACTCGAGTTTCTCATTATAATTTCTGTTTCTTTCAAGGCCGCCCTACTGCCCCATGATTCTTTATGCCAGACCAGCCAAGGAATTGAACAAAGAACCAAGTTTAGCAGAAAACAGTGAAAACAATACAAAAAATGCTGCTTAAGCATCTGCGACACAAAAGCCAAAGCATGACAGTGTTATCAGAGGCCATGTTCCACGGTGAATTTTCACTATACACTTCAGCAGAGTATGGTGCTGGAAGACCAAAGTAGGATGTCTTCGTCTTTCTAACAGCAGAAACATTTCTACTGAGTTGAACCTCTGAGATGCACAGGGGGAGTGCTTTTGGAGACAAATGGGGATGACTGAGAAACTCAGCAGGAATGGAGAAATTCTTGAAGAACAAGTAGAGGCCAGATGAGCAGAAGTTTCCCATCTGTAAGCCCCATTTCCAGCAGCCATTGAAGGATACCTGGAATGCATGACAAAGCCAAGCTCCAGCCCAGAGTATTTGGCTCATGGCTGTCTGTGAACCAGAAGGGCTCTGAAGTGCTGCTCCAGGTAAACGTATGAGACTGATCTTTTCCAGACTGACCCACAAGGGGCCCTATTTAAACTTCTCATTCACAAAACACAGCTCTACTGGCCAGGAGAGCACAGACAAATTTCCAAGGAAACAGCCCTCCATGCCCTATTTACTCTGCAGGCAGTCCATCAGGCTGCTCTTTTTGTGAGAAATGGGCTGCTGTTTTTTCAAAGCCAGGCATCTCTGACGTGCTCAAGGTCACAGCTGGGGCTGTTTCCCACCAGGACTCATAGGGAAACGCAGTCCCAACCCCATCACCCCCCGTTCCACCCCCATCTGCCTGCAGGACTGTGCTCACCCACACAGAGGATGTTGAAGCTGAAGCCTTGCGTGACAGACTTGCTGACCAGCTGATCCGGGAGGCTGTCAAAGCCAACATGGCCCCCAAGGGAAAGGTTCCTCTTCTCTTCGTTCTGGGAGGGAGAAAACAGGCAGATGAGCAGAGTGCAGAGAAGCAGTAGGTCAAAAAGCCAACAAAGAGCTGCCTCCTGGGGCACTGCAGAGCCGCTGCTCAGAGCCCAGCACTGCCACAACACCTTGGGTTTGGTGTGCCTCATCTCAAACCCTCTGACAGCCAACAACAGAAAAAAGACAGACAGACATCAGTCCTAACGGGGAACTGCCTCAGAGAGAACTAAGCTACAGGCTACAAAGCAAGGAAACTCTAACATGAATTCCAACTGCATGCAGCTGGGAGAGGTTAATGAAGGAAAATCCATTATGTGCGTTTTATCCCTCATTTTTCCTCCTCCATTTTATTTTCTCAACTCCTCCAGCACTGAATCCAGGCAGACAAGCTCTGTGTTCTCCCCAAGCACTCGATCTGTTTCCTTTGCTATGCCATGAGCAGCGTGATTTTGTTTGCTCGCGCTTCCAGCCCGGTCAGGATGAGGAACCCTCTCGTTTTACCATCTGTGACCACGCAGTTTCCACTGTTTCTCTGCAGTTCCCGTTCCTGCCTCCCCCATACACACGTTGTTCTTCCTTCTGTCTCTTCCCTCCCCCGGAGCAGGACAGAGCTGGTCACCTGTACGGGAAATGCTGCTTAGAAACAAAGGCAATAAATGTCCACGGATCGTCTGGCAGAGTCCAAGACTCCTCCACAGCAAAGGCACAGACGGCCCACGTGCAAAGCACTACAGAACTAAACCAGTTCTGCTTTCAACATCACTGCTCTGTGCTGGGCACCATGGAGCAAACCCAGCCCAGGTGACACAGGGGGGCTCTGGGGGGGGTTGTGCACCTGCTGTACAGAAAGGCAGAGCAGGTCCAGAAAAGAGGAGTTAACAGAAGGTCCTTCTGTTCCTAACGGCTAATGGGAGAGTTCAGATGCGCAGAAATATTTCATCACGTTGCCAACCTTCTGCCCAGCTAAATAACAGTGCCTGAACCCAGTGACCACTATCTACACTATCTACACTACAGCGTTCTTCTCTTTCCCTAAAGAAGCAAAGATACGTGCATCAGGGTGTGACTCATTCACTCTCGGTTTCTTTGGTATATAGGTCTGTTTGTTCTCAGTCATCAGCACTCAGTGAAAGATGGGGATGGAAGAAGCATCCGTCCCCCACACCTCAGCCTTAGCACCCCAGCACCATGTCCAGGAGGCTGCAGAGCACCCAGAGAAAAGGCTGAACCAGCTCTGAATGAACTCAACCAATGATTCGATGAGCCTCATGCATCTCTCTGCTCTGCAACACGATTTCTTTAAAACAAACAACACAAACAACCAACAGTAAACCATGAACCTTTCAACTGCATCTCGACTCAAAGCCTCCTTCAGTGCCGCCTTTAGGAGAACAAAGCAACATTCTCCATTTTGTAAAATGCGTCATTTATATCACAAGGACTGCTTGCAAACAGCTGAAACAGCGGCTACACCTCGCCTTCCAACTCTCTGCTGCCCACTGGCTTGCCACCAGCTCACTGTGACCCAGGGGCAGTGCTCCCCTTGCGCTCCCTGGGCAGAACCGCAGAGGACTGCAGTTGGGCTCCTGCAATATCAGTGCTGTTTCATCCCACTGGGATTGATGGTGCCCTCTAACCAAGCAGAAACAGCGATTGTTTCAATCCTTCCTGTGGGAGAGGCTGTGCCAATTAAGGCTCCGAGGTGGCCAATCGTTTAGGCAAATGCTAAGTGAATTAAAAAGGGCTCCATAGACACAGAAATCTCCAGGTTGTGCTTCCCTCCATTCATCTGTCAGCTTGCAGTGACAACAAAGCTCCAACCAACAGCTCTGCAGGAGGGGTGCTGGCAGCATGGTGAGCCCCCAGCTTGTGGGAGGGACACCAGGCCACGCTCAGCAAGGCAGCTGCAGGAACTGGGGGCAGATGTGTGCTGGGAAAGGGCTCTGAGATATTTCTTCCCTTTCAAGGAGACGGTCACAACACAGCATAGGAACCCCCAGACCCAGTGGTGGTAGAGCTGGGGTTGCCTTTGGGTCTCACCCATCCTCCCAGCTCCGGCTGCTCCTGGCCCTGCTCTGCCCGGCCACCCTACATGGTGCCAAACTCCAGCTGCCATCACCACAGTGTGCTGACAAACAAAAAAAAAAACGTTCCCACAAAGTCACTGAGTTTTGTTTCTTCTTGGTTTAGATAATAAACAAACCAAGCAAACAAAAAGCACAAAGCAGAAGCCTGGGATGGTGCTTTGGAAAGGAAATAAATGGAGCTGCGGATGGCTACGACTGGGCTCGGAGGAGGTTTCCAGGCAACAGGCAGCACCGCTGCTTGGGTTTAAAATAGGCTCCAGCGAGGAAGGAGACACTGAGAACTCAGTCGTGCTTCAGACAGAGAGAAGAGTGCATCTATGCAGGGCTGTGCCCTCCTCTAGTCAGCTGTTGGTTACAGGACAAAAATACTCTTACCCCAAACTGCTCATCATCTCCCAACATCCCCAAGCCAACGAGCCAAACTTCGGGGACATATTTTTGTCTGTGACCTTGAAGTGCACAATTTGCTTTTACTTCTGTAAGCAGTGATAATAACCTGGATGGGGTCCAACATGCTGCCAATACCAAAGCACAGAAACCACTGGCTCTGTGCACAGCGCGCTCAGCTCCATCCCAGCTCCCAGGCAGCCCTGCTGTTGGCACAGCAATAACTGCTGCAATGTAGTCAGTAAGAGCAGGGGAAAACAGTAATGATAACAGTAAACAAAGGTTCTCTTCGTTTTATTCTTCTCATCCAATCCATCAACTACAGGAGCACGACAGCCTTATGAATGCAAGCAATTTCCCTGAGAAGTCCAACTCCTCTGCAGCATTTAGTGCACTCACCTGTGGAGAGCAGCACCCACTGCTGCTCATTCTGCTCCTGCAGCACTCCCTTCACAACACCCAGTGAGCCCCACATCCCACGTTCACAGCCTGGAGAGACCACTGCACTGCTGCTCACCGGGTGGGAGACCCCTCCCCAGGCTGCCAAGAGCTGAGGGGCAGCCGGGCATCCCTGAGGCCCACATGGTCATTTTGCACCATGGCACTTAAGGGCTCACGACAGCTCTGGGCGTGGATTGCCAAAGCAGCCCTGACATTGCTTCAGCAGCATCCCACCACGGGCAGCTCCTGGGGTTCTACGCAGAGCCTTTACAGGAATGCTCTTTTTGAAGATCTCCTGTGCCTTGAGCTGACAGGAAGGGCTTGAAACACTGAGAAGAGGGGATGAGCTTTATTTTGAATCTGGAATTCAGTGGGAAACAAAGGAGTCAGCGTAGGTCAGAGCAGAGCTGGATATTTTGAAATCCCAAATCCTTGGAACGTGTGAAGCCTGCAATGGATGCTCCATCCTGCATCCATCCTGGCAACACACACACAAACGGCACCCAGGGGCACTTCCATGATGGGAACAGTGGCCATCCCTGAGAGAATCAATCTCCAGCTCTGGTCCAACAACATCACAGGATCCTCTGCTGCCACCGGACAGACAGGCAGTGGCCGTGCTTCACCAGGCACCACAAAAACCAAAAGCAAACCTCAAATGGCAGCACTTGGAGCCTGCTGGACAGCACCAGGCTCGCCTGGCCCTGCTGGAGGATGCATGACAGCACGCTGGCCCGCTCCTGCAGCTGCACCAGGGAACTGAAAGCAGCATTTCAAACCCACATTGGCTTCCTAAGCCCATATGCAGCACAGTGTCACAGCAGGAACAAGGCAGCTGGCCACAAACCACTTCCTTGGAAGATAATGTCATTTGCCCTCTTACTGCAAGGGAGATGGAAAAGGCAGTGGAGAAACACAATCAGAGTGACCGAGTTCTCTGATTCTAAATCTGGCTCCCTATGAAGAGTCACTACAGTACCCACATGCCAATTAAAAGAAGCAGGGATTAAGGAAACATGAGGAGAAGGAGCACAAGCTACAGCAACAACCAATGCACCTACAATGCTTTAAAAATAGAAAAAACCTGATCATGGCTTTCCTGCTTCCAGTCTCCTCTTGCTTCACCTCCCAATTTGCATCAGTTTCAATTTGCATCATCACATGGTCCAACGACTGCTCCCAGGAGAAGCGGCTTCTGCCTGTGCAACCCAAGGGGATCAGCCTTCCATGCACTGCCCTTGTCCTCCTTGCTGTCACGCTGGGAGCAGAACGAACTGCCCAGGACTGGGGTATAAAAGACCATTCTGACACCAATTGCTTAAAAAATGAAATAAATAATTAGAGTGGCATCATTCTTCAATCGATCTTGACATGAAATGCTCTTCAGTGACACACGTTTGTGTTCTCTGCTTGAGACAACGCCGACTGCCTCGTTGCAGCAGACAGCAGCGTGTGGGCAATGTGTGAGCTGCTCTGTAAAACCAAGAGTGAAACCCCCAGAAAACTGCACTGCTGCTTCTCAGCCAAACCGTGACCAAAGTGCAGAGCCCTGGCTTCAAGCTGCGATGGATGAGGTAACACAGCACTTTCCTGTGCCGACGGCGCCTTTGCCCCTTTCCAAGGCCCAACTAAACACAGGAAAGATAAATAGCTGACATCTTCCTAGGCAAAGCAGCAAAGGCCTTTCTTCTTTCTGTAAGCAACATGGGCTGCCACCCAAGCGATGAGCTCCAGCCCAGGAACAGCCAGAGAGTGGCTCGCTGGGCTGCAGGTAGAGCCACAGCCATTGGGGAGAACGTTTCATGTCCCAGGAGCTCACAGCCAACAGGATTTCACGTTCCTCTCTCCTCAAGTTTTTTCCATTCACATTTTGCCCACGTGCGTACTTCTAAATCAATAAGAGGCAATAATCTCTGCACATTATTTTCCATAGTGCTTCAATTCCCACTTCTGAGGGCTTCTGGGTTCACCAGCTCCTCCAGCCAGGTTGACGTTTGGAACTTAACCCCAAATCCTGCAGGACCACGCAGCACAGCTCCCCTCCTACCCAGGCACAGTCAGGCATCCCTACCCCCACCTGCCAGCTCTGCAGCACTGGAAATAGTCGTGGGCAGACGGGAGTCACGGAGCAGCGTGCCAGGCACCCTGCAATTTACAATCAAATCAAAATGCAATGAGAAAGCAGTGCTAGCAGACAGATTGCAGCTCCCCGATGGGAATGACTCAGATCAGGGAGAGGAAGAGCAGGGATGCAGCAGTCAGTGCTGCAGGAGCCCACCCTGCACCCAGCACAGCTGGGGCCGCTGTAGGCACAGTGCAATGCCTTTGATTTCCTGCTTCCTAGTCCACAACCCACAACAGGGCATGAAGCACAGGGATTAAAACAAATACCAGTGGGGTTTATGAAATGCTCTTCCTTGTTTCCTCAGTGGAAATGCATGGAACCAGGAAATTATCCAGCTGCGACACAGGGAGCCTCAGTTACAGCTAAGCTGAGGGAGGGCTGAGCAAGACGTGGCTGCTTATCAAACCCACATGGCTGCTGGCCCCACACACTGCCATGCTGGCAGCTGAGTGCTGCGGGCCCCAGCAGCGCTGCATAGCAGGGCCAGATGGTAATGCTGAGGGGCCTCCCCCAGACACACCTCACCGCAAGGTCCTGCTCAGACGCTGCTGCCCTATCCCCATTTCACAAGGAAACTGAGTCATGGAGCACTTAAGCACCTGCCTCGAGACTTGTGGGCAAACAACGTCAGATGCCAAATTCAGCTGCTCTGTCCCAGCAGGCACTCCCTGGGATGTGGCCCAGTTTCTGGATCAGTGCTGACAGCGATGACAAATCAGGCTTTCTGAAGCTCCCCCTCATCTCTGGACACTTCCAATGAAAGCCACTTGACATCTGCAAGGGACCAGCAGCCAGCAAAAACTCAGGCAGGACAGACTCAAGTTTTCAGAAGGAAAATGTTCCTTTTGCCAAGCTCAAGGATGCTGAGTCTGGGCAGAGGGCTCAGGTAGGTCTCCTGCTGTTGGCGATGGAAGGAAGCACACTTCCAGCTGGGTCTGATCATGGGAGACCTCAGCATCACTTCAGCCAAAGTCCTTGCACAGAAATGCCACCTAATCTCAAGCAGATTTGCCGAGTGCAAGCACATACTCAAGCCTGAACATTCTCAGTTAATCTTAAGCATGTGCTTAAAATTCCAGATCCCTACTGCTTTGTAAGAAGCCGGGGAGGGCTGGGGAAAGAAAAGCAGAGAGAGAACTTTAAATGTGGGGTTTATGCCTATTTACCGCTTCTCTTAGAACAGCTGTCTGCTTCACTTTCTCTGCTGTCTCTCACTGATCCATTCTGCTGGTCAGACAGGATGCAGCTCAGACAGCGTGAGCCGTGTCTTTGCAGGGAAGGCAGAAGTGTTTTCCTTGCTGTGGCATGGCTGCCCTATGAGCTGTTGATTGCAACACTGTGATGCCCAGCACTCCTGCAATGGCTGGGACAACCCCAGTGGCCCTCACTTCTAACTCTTTTCCGTCACACTGCATGCTGGACCACACCTGAGCCGTCCCTCCCTGGATGCAGCATTGCAGCCGGGCACCTCCAGCTGCTGCAGGCTTCCCACTGCACGCTCCCAGCCCACGCTGCAAT
>JAOWBP010051086.1:0-16728 GCA_028571105.1 Tragopan temminckii | reverse complement strand
GGGTCTCGTTTTCCGAAGTCGTTTCTCTTTTGTTGGTTTAGCGCGTTTCGATTTGCGCCTTTAACGTACCTGCTCTGTGCTTTGTGTGTGCCGTGCAGCGCTCCTTCATCACCTTTGTGAGTGCCGTTATGAAATGATTTCGACAGAGGAGCGCCTGCGAGCGTTCCTCCTTTTGTGCCTGGCTTTCCCTGCTGTCCTCCGGCGGTGCGATGGGTTGGGGGGGACCGGCTGCAGACAATGACTGCATTTTCTCAGGGTTGGGATCTGAGCTTACAAAAATGCCAGGCAGGCCCTTCGTTAAGCTCCGGTGCTCGGATCCTGTGTCACAAAGCCGGGCAGGGCTGGGTTACCTGCAGCTCCCGGAGGCACGCCGTGCTGCCCGCAGCAAACCCCCGCCTCTCGTGTTTGGTGGCCTGCGGGGCTGTAAGGGCCTGTCCCCAGGTTCTGTGCTCAATGACAGAATGCTGCGTTTGCTCATCAGGTTAATTGGCTTTTTGCCTCCTTAGAGGCAATGTGCCACACTAGTTATGCTTAGCTCTGTAATGAACATATGCGCGTGGTGTTGTTGTTGTGGTGTTCTCACATCGGTGTTCCTGGGGCAGTACTTGGCCGTGGCTGACTGCAGACCCTGTGTTTTGAAGGCTGGACCTGTTTCTTTTTTTAGTTATCACAAAGAAGGTGAAACCTGGCCTACCATAATATGTTGTTGAGAAAAATGGGCTAGCACTGCATATCAGAAAACTAATTCAGGAGGCACTGATCTCATGTACATCTGTATGTGGGCCATCATGGACACTGAGGATTTGGCGAAATATGGTATTAAAAGTGAGAGAAGGAGAGAAATTTAGTGAGATTTTGATTTCACTACGAGGTGAAAACACAGCAGAAGGTCTATGGCTTTTTTTTTTTTTTTTTTTTTTTTTTTTTAAGCAGGAAGGATTGCAAACTTGCGTATCTCTGAGCAGTGGGGTATGACTTTAAGAGGAACGGAGGCTGCTCTGTGGCTTTCTGGATCAGGCCCAAAGCGCTAACGTGTGGGCTGATGTAACAACAAGTGAGGGGATGTCGTTCTGCCCGTGACACCCTCCTGGAGCTGATGCTTTGTTTTTGTGTTTCCGACGGGCTGAGGGACGCTGCAGGTTGTCAGCAGTGCTGCCTCAGCGGAGCTGTATGGCAGATGCAAAAGGGAAAAAAAAAAAAAAAAAGCTGGTGGTTGGGAGCTGTCATAGCTGTGGTTTGTTAAGTGATGAGGCTTAGATGGGAGCCTTAGCGCACTGAACTTGTGGTTCCTGCAGCATGAAGGTTCAGCTGGGGCACCGGGAGGCAGGTTCTGAAGGTGACATTCCTGGCAGGATCTTCTGATTTGTGGCATCTTAGTTGCTGGAAGGTGCACAGACTGGGAAACCAGGCCACGGTCTGCTTTCTTGCTCCTTGGGTTCCGGCGGGGCAGGGATCCAAAGAGGCGCGGGGCTATTCCCCATCCTCGCTGCAGGTGGGGGTGGTGGACAGCTCCAGGGCTGGCAGAAGGAGCGCTGTCCCGGCACGGGAACCTCCGAGGGACAGCGGGCGGCGAGAACACCATGGAGCAGGGGGTGTGCTGGGCCATGTGGCTCTGACCACCAGCCCCCACTCCTAAAGATGGAGGCCTCGCAGGGCTGTCATCTCCCCTCCTGGCTCTGTGCCTGGCTCTGTTTTCAGTGATTCATTCCCTTCTCATGGGCTGGGATGCTGTGTGTCCTCTGCTCTCCTGCCTGCTGAGGACCCGCGTGTGCCGCAGGGTCAGGCCTGCAGTCAGAGCATCCGTGGCTCTCTCCCAGGGCCAGGCTGTTGCGTGCACAGCACACTGCAGGGACGGGTGAAGCCCTGCAGGACGCTTAGGGAGTCTGAAGGAGAGGGGAGCACTGCACGGGGTGCAGGAGGTGGAGAGAGAAAATCTGTGCCAAGTTCCGGGAGGCACTTGGGGGGGGTCTCAGCTGGATGGTGTCATACTGCCCTCACCATGCTGAGGTCTGGGAAGGGGAACTGCTGGGCCCACTACTGGGCAGTTCGGAGGCTGGAGCTTCCTTGCCTGCAAAATCCGGAGGTCTGCAGCCTCTGCCCCTCTGCAGAGCTGTGGATGAAGGAGTGTTTGTGCTCCCTGGCACATGGGGAACAGCTTGGGTCTCACCACCCTCATGGGCATCTTAAAACCTCTCCTGCACTGGCAATGTTATTGTGTTTTTCATGCTGTTATATAATGATTCCTGTTATCGCTTCTCCTCCTGTCTCTTTTCTTCACATCTTTTAGCTCCTTAATTTTGGATGGTCTCTTATTTCCTCTGCGCCTACATGCACAGATCAAGGAGGAAGATGTAACTGCAAGGCACAGTGCTTCCTCCAGTGCATGGCCATGCAGCACAACATCCCTGCTGGGGCCACGCTGATTTCAGTGTGCAAGGGAGGTTGTGGTCCTCACCCTTCTGGTCCTCAAGGGTCTCTTGTGCCATCATTTGCCTTTCCCTGGACGTGAACTTCTGCTTCCTGTGCAAAGAAAACATCCGATCTACAGGAGGAGCCCTTGCTAGTGGGGATGTAACATCTTTGGCCCCTGACTTCTGGTTTCACAGGGGAACAGATGTCTCTCTGCCTCCATATGCAGCAAGCTGCAAAGTAGATTTAGTACTTGTACTTCTGCTGGAGCACCTTACTGAAACGCTACAGAGTTCCAGGAGGAGTGCACGATGTGCTGTAGGATTAGGTGGCTTAGGCTGAACGAGTAATCTGGTGGGGGCAGATCCCTGGGAGGATTTGCAGGCACAGGACCTGTTGTTGCAGCACAGGTGCTGCGTGCGAGATGAGACCCTGAGCACTGGGTTCTGAGGCAGGACAGTGCTGGGGCTGCGGCACTGCACTCGGGCACTGTGTGCTGCTGGCAGGGAATATGCTGACTCTTGGAGCTGGGCTATGAGGAGAGGAGGGAGCACCGATTTTAAATGCCCGCGGGAAAATACAGCCCTCTGGATTATGATGTAGGTGTTGCTGCCTGAAATAGTGCTGGCAAATTTTCGGCAAGCAGCTCATGCAAAAACACCCCTCTCTGCTCTTCTGCAATTCATCCCACATGCTGCAGCCAGGCAGGTGCATGAGAGGGGCGCAGGCTGCAGTGGGGCTCTGCCTTTATCCCAGGACAGCTGTGAAGCAGGGAGCAAGAAAGTTGGATTTTCTCACATGCTGCCCTGCTAATTAGAGCTGTCTGAAACTGCTTCTCACCACCTTCAGAAAATCACACTTCCTTAGGTTCATAGAGGAGCAAAAACTTGTTTCCTTCTTGCCTTGAGCTCCTGCAGATGGGGAGTGATCACTGAGCTGCAGAAGGCTTTTCCCTCCTTGCACTCTTCTGCTCGCTCTCTGCTCCTGGTTCACTGGCACAAGGGATTTTGTATGTGCATGGACCCGAGATGACAGGTCCTCAGGACAGTGCAGCTCCTCATGTCCCCTCTGAGGCTAAAGCTTTGTTGTGGGCTCAGCCATGCCCCAAAGAACTGAGCACGCGCCTCGCAGGCACGTGCTACACATGCAGCAAAGCCTGGCTGGATGTCTCAGTGCCTTTCAGAACCACTTGACTAAATAAAGCATTTCCCCAAGGATCTCTGTGAGTAACAGGAGACCAATAGGGCTTCTGCATGGTCTCAGTCATGCTGGTTTCTGTATCGAGAGCCTCTCCACGCACAGCCCTGGGCAGCTGCTGCTGCTCGGTGCCTTTGAGCTCTCCCAGCAGATAGCCCTTAGATACGGGCCCTGAAGCATAACGGCCTTCCTAAATCACAGACAACACCTTGTCTTGGGTTTGGATCTGGTTCAGAAACTGGTGCATGCTTGGGAGCACAGAGGCAATAAACTCCACTGCTGGGCAGAGGGAGCCACGTTCTGAGCCCCTCCCTGGGTCTGGGCTGGGAAAAGCAAAGTCCACCATGGTCACCAGGGCCTGGGTGCTGGCATGGAAGCATGCTCCCTCCAAAGCTGTCAGACCTCTCTTTCATACCCAAACGTGCTGCTCATAGAAGGCGGCTCCCTTGGAAGGTGTTCTGTGTGCCGGGCCCTGCTCTGACCCTGAGGACCCTGGCCCTCAGCAGCAGCTCAGGGATCATGTGCAGCTCCGGAGGAAGCTCATCTCCCTGGCAACTTTGGCAGCCAGGCATCTGCTCGCCTACTGACTGTGTGTGCAGCACTCAGCGGGTGCCAGTGCCTCTCAGTGCTTTCTTCTCAGGTCTGGGAGGACGTGGGGGGGGTCTGCCTATTGCCAGAAACTTGGGGGATGGCGTATTGAGTTGGCAAGGGTGGGTTAAAGATCAAAGGGGAGAGGAATCATTGTGCTGCTTTTCTGCTGCTGAGTGACCATGCTTCCTCTGCTAGGCCTCCAGTGCTGGACTGAGTGCTGTACAGCTCAGCCAGAAGGGTTGGTGAAACTTCTGTCACTTCATCCTTGTGGTCCAGCTCTGTTCTGGGGAAGGGGGTGACAGTCTGGAGGGGAAAAAGTTGAGATTCACCTCAACTTGAGGTACTGGCTGGAAGAAAATATGTGTATTTCCAGACAGGGAAACCCAGAACGTAGTTGGGCGGGGTGAGATCACATCTGTTCTCAGAAGACTTTAAGAGTTTTGTATGAATGTTGCAGCAGATAGTGCTGAAGCTATTTAGGGGAGAGGTCGTGTTAGGGAAAGGAAAAGGGAACAAGAAGAGGCTCGGGGCTGGGGGGAGGCGGGGGATGCTGCCTTGGAGACCCAGAGCACTGATGTTCAACTGAACAGGGGTCTCTTACCTCTGTGTGTGTTGGGTTCAGCTGAGGTGACAGCCATGTCTTGGTGGTGCTGGCTGATTCTCTGTTTTCTTGTCTTTCCTGCCCTGGTGTCCTACCTGTGGGCAATTATTACTTTGAGGTATTTCTGCAAGCCTAACCATGACCAATGCGTGACCTCCTGAAACACTGCCCAGCATAAATCAAGGGTTGTTTGCTGTCAGCAGTGCATTTTCATAGTAGGTTGAGTACAGATTCATCAGTAATGACCCTGGGATGAGTGACATCCCTGTGGGCAGGAATAGGAACTGGAGAGTTCCTTAGGTTTGTTCCCAATCTGTTGTCTGGTGCTGCAGTCCTGGGCCAAGATAATTCTGCTCACAGCATCTCTCCCTGGACAGGGCAGTCCAGTTCTCACTGGATGCCTCCTGGCTCAATCCCTGCTGGTTAAGGGCTGTGAGAAAGCCTTCCCAATGGGGTGGAAACAAACCAGTGTGATATGTTGGTGGGAGCAGAGACCCAGGGCTGAGAGCAAACATATCCTGGAGATGCCAGGTCTGGATGGGCAGCACTGTGCCTGAAGGCTTGTGGAAATGCTGAGGAGGATGGGAGGGCTTTGCAGAGGCTGTGGAGGGTATGCTGCACTTACTAGGAGAGCTGGTCTGGAAGTGCCAATTTGGGATTGGAAGGCAGGTATTTGCATTCACTGTAATTGATCATTGCTCATCCGCTTTTCATGATGGCTCAGTAATGGTAAGATGTTGTTCAGGATTCTTTTGGTGGTCTCAGGGCAGGCAGAAGGCTCAGCAGGATGGAGAGAATGGGGTGAGCTGTGCTTTCTGGACTGCCCCAGAGCTGGAAATGGTGCACCAGCCCTGGATGCTGCACTCGCAGGGGTCTGACTCTGTTGGGTCTGGGCTGGGGCAGCAAGAAGGACCCAGAAAGGTTTCCCTGCTAAGTCCTACGCTGTGGCTCCTGGCTTGGCATGCTTCCTTGCATAAGGTAGGAGAAGACAGTGCCCATTTCAGCATCTGCACACCCAACCCTGCTCCTCTGGCAGTGCCCCGCACAAATGGGCAGACATGAGATGTGTGTTCTGCCTTCCCAGCACTACCTTGATTTAATGCATTCCCAGAAAGATGCCTTGATGTCAGAAGATGGGGATGCAGCTGGAGCAGAGGTCTGCTCTTAGGAGGGATTTCTCTGTCATCCTCTGAGCACACTTTCTTCCCAGGTTGGTGATTAAGAGGAAGATGGTTATTTTCCCTGTTGTGGTGGACAGGGGAGGCTGGGTCTATAGATTGACTCTCCCTGTCCTTTTTTGGACATTCAGGGGCAATTGCAGCTGCAGGCTGTGGGAAATGCAGTAGGAGCTCCAGAGCTGACCACGTCCTGGAGCCCAGGTGGGATCATAGCCAGAGAGGGATAAATGTAGAGTGGGGGAGTGATCTGGTGGGTTTGGGAGGATGAAATATGGGTAAGACACTGGGGAAGGCTCTGAGGTTTTTGGGCACTGGTTAACATAATCTGGGTAGAAAATAGAAATTAATTCTTCTGTGCCTACAAGTAGGGTGATGGGAAGCAACAGGCATAGGGTCACCCACAGGGGTGGGTGGGTTCACACAGAGCCACGCTGCAGAGCACTCCTGGGACCAAAGGCTTACACAGGCTCACAGCAAACATGTCTGTGTGTGGGAGGGTTGGGGTGGGAAAAGGCATGACATGAGCATGGAGCAGTGCTGTGGCTGCAGCCTCATGATGGGTGTGCTCTGCAGGAGGCAGTGATGCATTTCTCCTTCTGATGATCAGTAATTCCCTTGTGGAGACTGAACTCCATTACCTGGGCCATGCTCCAGAGCAGGAGCTCCATAGAGCATCTCTCCATTTCTAGCTGGCGGTCGGTCTGCCCAGAGGCTGCAGCACAGAAAGCCAGATGCTATTGTGTGGGTTTGCTCCTAGGCCTGGATGGCTCTGCTGATGCATGTGGCAGAGTTGAGCTTGGGTCTTTGTGCTCTGGATGCAGCAGAGGAGCTGTTTGTGGAGATCTGGGTTCACCTCCCATCTGTGCTACTGGCTGTAGGAGAGCTGCTTAGTATCTCCACACTGTGGTTCTCTGCGGAGCAGGCAGGCAGGATGCTGCTTTGCACGCTTTGCTAGAGAGTAGACAGAACCTACATCCCGGATGATGTACCAGTGTATCAGTGCCGGTCATCAGCAGAAGGTGCCCTGGCACCGATGGCTGTTGGGGCAGTCTGTCCACCTGCCCAGGCTGGGGCCTTGGGTGGCCACCTAGCTCTGAGCATCTCAGACAGAAAGCAGCAGTCCCCAAAGCTGTCTGTGCTCTGCAGCTGTCTGTGCGGGGGAGCTGTGACGTGCAAGGAGACAGTTGCTGTCAGTCCATCGCGTGGGGACTCCTGGCATTCAGGCTGCTTTTTTCCTTTGCTGAACTAGATGGGAGCGCTGACTGCAAGCGCTGCGCCCTAAGGGCACTTGATACTGTGTGATGGTGTGGAGAGCGGGTTTCCCAAGCTGCTGCAGAGCTGAGAAGCCTTGTGGTGTGTGTTGCAATGGAGGACATTTGGATGAGGCCAGCCTGCCTGATGCCTGCAAAATTCTGCATATCTGTAGCTGCTGTGCAGTCTGAATGATTCAGATTGCCTTGTTCACTGTGTGTGTGTGTGTATGCATCTTGAGCTGACCCTGCATGTGGACATCCAGGCCCATCTTCCAGCCCTCTGGGATGCTGCATATCAATAGATGTTACTGAAAGTGGCCCAAACACAGACAGGCATGGTTTTGTGTGTGAGCTGACTTCTGCAACCTTCCCAGTGAGAGAAAAGGCACTTGCTGGCTGTGCTGGGACAGCTTATCCAGAGCCCTCCTGCCTTGGGTCACAGACGGTCTCTGGCCTCTCCTTCCTTCTGAGAACCATGGGCTGTAGCGCCTTCTGCTCTGTGTCATCAGAGCAAAGCACATTGCTCAGAGCATCACACCAGGATAGCACAGGTGCAGGGATGCGGAAGAAATCCTGCCTGTGGTGTTGACACACCTGTAGAGAAAACAGCTGAATTTGCCAAGAAAGCACACACCATCCTTGTAATCAAACTGGTAACTGTGAATAGAAGTGTGGCCACTGCAGGAATGAGACTCCAGATGGTTCTCTGAGCAAGGAGTAGAGAAAATACCTTTCCACGGTGAGCTTTGAAACCAGCTGGTGGTCTGCTGAGAGCATCAAACCTCAGATCTGGATGTTAAAACCTCCAGGAGAGGGCCTAGTAACTCCCATATCAGAGATAAATGAAGTGATTTCTGGCTTCAGGATGGCAGATAGGCAGATGTGATGGTGCTGTTGGGAAACAGTGACCTTCTGAAACCTTTCAGTCTGAAGAGCAGTTGTGGTAGGGCTGGAGGTGGCTGCAAGCAGCTCTGCAGCTGGAGGGAGAGAGCTGCTACTCTGCTTTGCCCCTAACACCTGTGTGGCTGTGGGTGCTGCAGTGTAAGGTGGGCTCAGTAAGGGTCCCATCAGCTCTTCCATAATTCAGTGCCCCTTTCTGCCACCCTGTTGTCAGGGAGTTTCCCACCCCTCTCACTTGTTCATTTCCCGCCCGGCAGCTCTGCAGTGCCAGGGATCCCCAGGAGACGGAGGGTGGGAAGAGGTATACCCGAAGCATGCAAAAAAACATCCCTGTCCCTGGGGCAGAAACCTGCCCAGCAGCGGGGCTTGGAGGTGTGGGGCTCTTTGCTGTAGCAGACACCTTCCAGCAAGTCAGGCTGGTAACAGGATTTCATGGGGAATGGTTTTATAGTGGACTGAACTCATCTTGTGCAGTAGGGAAATGGCACACATGAGGGTAACCTCCTGGCTGCAGCATCTGACAGAAAAACCCCTCCCTAAAGTCTTACTTTCATGGTTGATGTTCTTCAAAACAATCTTTTTTTCTCCTCTGTGTGACGAATGACATGGGAAACCCTTCTGCAAGGAAATAAATTCTGCCTGTGGCTTTCACTTGGCAGTGCTGAATTTCCTTCCATGCTGCTGTTGTCTTTCTCCTTTCCCCCTTCTCCTCTTCTCCCTCCCACACCTCTCTTCTCTATCACACATCCTCAGCTTTTAGAGCAATAATTGCAGATGAGCTAAGAAAACCCTAACATGTTTTTAACGATGACTTTCATTCCTTTTTCTGCAGTGTTCTCTGAGGCTGCACTCTGTTTGAAAATGTGAAGGTGTTTCAATGATTTTTTTTGTTGTTTAGACCTGTTCTTGGAGGAGATTTCCTTGAACTGACTTTCTGGATGAGAAGTGGGAATGGGAGGTTGTCCGGTGGCACTAAATGTGGAGTCTCCTACTTCAAAAGCCACCAGGATGTGGCCCTGGGCGCTTGCTCTGGGTGTCCCTGCTTTAGCAGGCATTGGAGGAGATGGACTCAGAGGTCCCTGCCATCCTCAGTGAGTCCTTGACTCTGATTCTTTGTGGTCAGTCAAGGACCTATTGTCCGTGTGATTCTCACTTGCTGGATGTTGAAGGCCTGGAGCCTCGGCAGATAGGTGGACCGGGCTGGTTTGCCCAGCGGTTTGGGGTTGTGTGTTAATGCCTGTGTTACAGGGTGCCACAAACCCTTGGCCAAGCAGGCAGATGATGTCGGCACTCTGATTTCTTTCTTCCATCTCCCTGCTGGTAAATTCAGTGGAGGCTTCCCCATGAAAGAGGAACACTGGAGTCAAGCAGCCTTGTGTCTGCCTCAAGAGTGCAGATGAGAGCTGTACCTAAGAATGACCCATCCACTCTGACCTCGGACTCTGGCTCTGTGTTCCCCATTTCACATTCAGCTTCATGAGTTATCTCCAGTGCTGTCAAAATGGTGCATGAGGACATACGCATGGGCTCTTGTGCAGCCGTGTAACTGAGTCCTCGAGGTTCTATCACCCATGATAAGCTCACTGCTTGTTCTCTCTTCTCCTGCTCCCCATAGGTCTTGTCCCTCCCTCCTGAGGCCCTGTCTGTCCTTCCCTGAGGCAGCTAGGACACGTAGGAGCCCAGGAGCCTCTTTTAGTATCCTCCTACCACTCCAGGAGTCAGACCAAAGTCCCAGTAAGCCCAGCCCCAGGTGCTCCTATATCACACATGGCCTGACTTTGCTCCTCTGATTTGCTACCTGCAGCCCACCCCAGGCACTGCCAGGACTTCTGCTTTTCAGGTGCTCTCAGTGGGTGTATATCAGGGGACATGCCTGTGGAAAGCAGAGCTGGGTCCTGGAGGCTCTGCTGGGCACTGTGATGTGGCCTTGACTCTCCCCATAGAAAAGGGGACTGGGATAGTGGGAGGAACAGCTTTTTGCTATTTTCAAACTGGATTGTATCTCACAGTTGCTGTGTTGGGAGAGGCCTGGTGCTGGGCTTGATGTTGGCAGTCCTGCTGTTGCCTGTCTTTCTTTCTGTGCAGGCCAGCAATGCAGGGGGAGGACAGAGAGCAGCTGCCAGATGGCTGCAGGGTAGACATGCTGCCTTGCTGCCTTGCAGCATTGCAGGAGAGATTCCAGATGAGAGCAAACACTGAGCCTGCAGCAAGGTGCACTGGAAGGGAATAGATCATGCCAGGCCGATGGCCGGTTGTGTTGTACCTGAGAACTTCCCCCCACCTGCCAGTGACCCTTTGTGCACCAGCTTGTGCAGTGTGGGCTCAGTGGGACTGCTGGCAAAGGCAGTGCTGCTGTTTCTGGGGCTTTGTGTCCCTCACAACGGAGGTTGCTCAGGGTCCTTGGAGAAGTCTTCAGTCACAGCAGGGTCACTGCTGGCAGCTGAGCCTGCTCAGTGCAGGGGACCTACACAAAGGAAAGCACACAGGGGAGAAAGAGAGAAGCCACTGTGAGCTGGAGCTGAACAGTGCTGGGTGACCTTTATTGCTCCAGCAGCCTTGTTCAGAGGGAAGTGGAGGACTCTTGATGTTGAGATATTGCACTTAGAAGCTCAGCAGTATGTTTTCCCTATATCAGGAGCTGCATGCTGCACACGTGTTTATGGCAGGGAAATGGGGAAGCTCTACTGCTACCTCTCCCTAAACAAGTCCCACCTGGCTCCTTATCCAGCTGGCAAGGAGCAGGAGGGACCCCTGCCCATGGACGGGGGGATATTTTCCCCCCTCCTCCTGCAACTGGATGCTTGCAAAGCAAAGCTTGCAGCAAGCCAAGCATCACTTGCACTCCATCAGATGTGGGTGTCTATAAAAAGCCTCTCTGGGGTTGCGATTGGGTGTGCTGGCTGTGCCACGTGGTCTCTTGTAAGGCCTGTGTTGCTGAGCAAGTGGCATTCCACTTATTTTTGGCACTAATAGTCTTTAGTTAATACATAAATTCAGCTTAAATTCTGGATGGAAAATAAATCCCAAGTGGAGGCTCTGCTAATAAGATGACAGACGCTTCAGGGAGCCGGGGCTGCTTGTCAGCAGAGCGGTTGTGACTGCTGAGATCTGAGAGCAGTGACATGCTCAGGCATAAGGTCCTTAAAAGTTACCACGAGTTGTTGGACTAAATTACAGAAAAATTAGGCAGATAGCTGGTGAGCTCTAACTTGAACTGCTAGAGCTGAACTCGTTACAGCAAATGCCCCAATGTGATTCTGAATCCCACACTGCCATGGAGGGAAAAGGAAGGAGCTGGAGCATCATTTTAGGTCTGCAAAGTTGCAAAGCACTCTCTTCTCTGACTGTGTGCTGGTTTGAGGTTCTCTGTAGCACCTCTCCTTTCTCAGTGATCTGCTGCAGGTCACCCCAGAGCGTTTCCTGGCCCATCCCAGGGAACCTTCACCCCAGATCTGAGGGTGTCTGGGGTGGCTGTTTCCTTCCATCAACAAGAGAGTTGGGAAGGCCCAGCTGGGGAGGCCAAGCCATGGAAAGCACAGTATCTTGGAGCGTTGAGCTTAGCTTTGCTCTGTTGCTCGGGAAGAAGTGCCTTTCTAGGGACTTTTCTGAGAGGTACTGCAGTAGGAATGAAGGTAGTCTGCTAGCAAGTCCCTGCCGTGCCCCTTCCCTCGGGCCTGGGGCTGTCACTCCAGATGGGAGGCACACACCCTGGTGTCAGGGTTGCAAAACCCTGTGGCCAAGGGAAGGCTCAGGCCCTGCTCCCACCTCCAGGCAGGGTCCTTGGAGGGCGCTAATGAATTTCAACTCTTTCCAGAGTTGGAAAGGAACTGGAAGTTAACTGGGGTGTGGAAGAATGCCAGGTCATCCCTGCGTCTCCTGCTTACCTGCCTCACCTTTTGCATGAAATCTGCTCCTCCTCACTCAGCCCCTTGCCAGGTAGCAGGCAAGATTTTAGTCATCTAGGTCTCAGATCGATCTTTCTGGGGAGGTTCAGGCCTCTTAGTCACAGTCAGGACCAGTGATGCAGCACTGGCCTCATAAAGTGCGGGGAGCCTGAGATCACTTCTTTGCTGTGGATTTCTACTGGACCCTCCTTCACTCCTCTGCAGTCTCAATCAGAAAGTCTGACAGAGTAAGGTTCTATTTTTTTAATTTTAATTTTTAGGTTTTCTGGTCAATAATGTGCAGTTGCTTTGTTTTTCTGAGCTCTCGAGGGAAGAGAGCAGGCTCATTCTGGAGCCTTTTAGGGCTGTATTTACTGCAGCAGGGAAAGCCCTGACTAGCACTGTCAGTGGACATCTATAATGCACAGTGGGATACGGCCAGGTCTCTGCTACAGCCTGTGGACAAGACTTAACAGCCTTAAAGCACTGTAGGGAAACTGTAGGTGGATGCAGCTGTTTCTCTCCTCTCTGATCCCTCATAACTCCACTCTCATCTGGGACCCGCTTGAGTCTCATGAGAAAGTTGAGGGCCCTTTCTGAGTCTCATGAAGAAAAGCCCTACCACAACTGGTTTGATAACATAGCTTATTTAATAAGACAGCATAAGAAGAGGAACACAGATAGCAAGTAAATCTAACATCCCTTCAAATGCCGGGCAGCCCACATTTGCACATCATCAGGCAGAGCCTGGCTGGGTTTCTCCCGTGGGGTAGATCAGATCCCATTCCTGGTGAGAAGCTCTCCCTTTAGGTCATTTGAGCTATGATGCAATTTTCTTGTAAGAGAGCAACTCTATTCCTAAAAGACATTCTCATGAGAACTTTTCTCTGCATTGTTAGACTGGCACACAGATCTGCAGGTGGTGTGATTGCCCTTGTCGAGTGGGTGCTGCCTGCAGGCTCCAGCACTGCAATGAGCTGTTGAGTCTGTCCTGTAGCCAAGGGGGTGCAGGGCAGCCATGCTGGGTGAGCAGCACAGCACAGGCATGGCTGCACTTAGTTAATAGATGTGTCACTTGATGTGCAGGGTCAGGGCCAGTACCCCCCCACTGCTGCACCACTCCTGAGATGTGGGTGCCTTCCTCCAGCTATCACTGGTGACCCTTTTGGTGCAGCTGAGTGCTCCTGGCTCTGACCCAAGATCTGGGCTTTGTGCACCCATCACCAAATCTGAGGCTTTCTGCATAGTTTGGGCTTATCCTGGCCTCCAACCTGGCACGTGCACCTGGCATTCAGGCCCAGATTCTGCACCACAGACAATCCAGGTGGCCCTGGATATAGGTACAGACTGGGGGGAGCAGCCCCTCAGAAAGGGATCTGGGTGTTCTGATTGATGGCATGATGAGGGAAAAAGAGCTGCTGGTGCTGGAGAGAGCAGGGGAGGCTGGGGCTATGGCAGCCTCCGTCACAGCCCTGCTCCCAGTTCATGCAGGGCGCAGGTTAGCCACGAAATCAGGGCAGGGACACAGAGATGGAGGCGTGGGCTGCCCATAGGCAAGGCCAGCCTTGCTCTGCCTGTGGTTCCTGCCGCACAGAGCTGCTTATCCCCACTGGGTGAGGCAGGGAGCACGCCATGCTTTGATGGAGACAAGGAGCGGTTTAGAGGGAATTAGAAGGGATTTATGGTGGTGGAGGAAATCACAATAAGCATGGCCTGGGTCAGGGGCACTGGGCTGTGTGGAGGGGTTTGTTGCCTGGGCATGCACCTGAGGAATTACATTATTGGCAGCAGGGCTGCTCACAAGGGTTTCTCTTAAAGCCCCAGTTCCCAAAGCAGTGGGACACACAAATACTGGTTTCCTTGTAAAAATTGTGTGGTAACAGAGATGAGACAGGGAATATGAACCAGCAAAGTGCATCCCACTGGAACGTGAGTAAACATGTTCCAGCGTTTATTATCTTTCCATTGTGCTTGAAATCCAGCCCCAACCTGGGAGCGTCCAGTACTATTTTGGGTTAGCAACATGGAGAACCCAAAGAATTTCCCTGTTTGCATGTTTGACCTGAGGTTTCTACTTCCTTCCAGTTGTTTAACTGTTGTATGGCTGCTTTGGGGATCACTGTCCTGCACCGATAGCTCAGAGTCTGTTGTCCCAAGACTTTTTTGCACAGTATCATCTCTCCTGGATGATCAGCTGGCTCCTCAGTGCTAGCCAAGCGTGCTGAAGCCACGTGCACGACCACCAGTCTCTGATCCACCGTGCTGTGAACTTTGAGTGGCAAAGACACTGTCTGTTCCCTTTGACTTGGTAGGACAAGAGGTGCAGGCTGATGAATGACATTGGTGTTGGCACTGGTGTTGACTCTAGTTGCTAATGGTTATGGAGGACATCCTGCTGGACCTGGGGTGAGCTGCTGGAGCAGTTTCATCTCACAGCCTCAAGGATGCCAGGATGCAGCAGTGCCTGGCAAAACACAGGCAGGCTTCTCCAAAGGAGCTTGGGATCTGGTGGGTGGGTGGGGTGCTGACAGCTCCTCCAGCTGCCCTCAGACTGCTGCGAAGAGCCTGCCTTCACCTTCCACTCAGCACCCAGGCTGTCAGTGAGATGTTTGTGAGCTCCCCGTGGTGTCTGGCAGGACTTGCCCACTCAGAAATCATAAGGCTTGGTGGTGTTGGCAGGTGGGAATTTGGGATGTGGCTGGGCTGTACCAGGGGGTTTTACCCCAGCTGTGTAATGCATAGCCAAGCTTCTAGCTGTCAGAAGCAGTAGGGTGCATGTTCCACATCCCTGCTGCTAAGCACTAGCATTAGCATAGTTTCCCTCGTGTACAATAAGAGATAAGAATGGGGAAGGCTAGGAATCTACTGTCAGGTGAAAAACATCCAATTGCTGCCATTCCCAGAGGCACTGGCAGAGAAAACTCAGCCAGGCTCTTGCTGGAATTTTGCCTGGAGCTGGTCCTGTGTTGTGCACTTCACACAGAATCACAGAATGCCCAGTGTTGGAAGGGACCTCAAGGATCATGAATCTCCTGCCCCCCTGCCACGTGCAGGGCCACCAGCCTCCACATTTAATACTAGACCATGCTGCCCAGGGCCCCATCCAATCTGGCCTTGAACACCTCCAGAGACAGGGCATCCACAATCTCTCACTTAATGCTGGGAGGGTTCCTGCTCTGCATCCTGCAGCTTTTCAGATAGCATCCTTGGGAGGAATCACAAGACAGCAGGAAGAGGACAGTCACAGCACATGTGAAGCTGCAGCAGCCAGAGGACTGCAGGGGAGAAGATGGAGACATGGTGGGGGAGCAACATGAGTCCCCGAATGATCATGGTGGAGGGTCAGCCAATGAGTTAGCTGAGCAGGTCTTTGAGCTGACGGGAGGACAGGCCAAGTGTCGTGGATAGTGGCTGTGTGTGAGGTCTTCACCTGTGCTGCCATTGCTGCTGCTGCAGAGCCCTGTAGAGCAGTAGAGGCACTGTGTGGACTGGCAGTGCCCCAGCTGCTTGGGAAACAGCGGTGACACAGATCTGAACCTGGGGCATCCCATAAGGTGTCTGTTTTTTCCAGAGCTGTATCTCCATGGACAAGGCGTGTAAGATCTTGGGAATAGAGGGAGACACAGGTGGAACATTTTTTCCTTTGGTTGCAAAGCCAGGCAGTCTGAGTCTTGGAGTGGCTTGCCTCAAGGTCATGAAGCAAAGGCTTCTGTGGAGGAATCGATGAAGCAAGCCAGTGCTGCTCTAACATACTTCTGGGCATCTTTTACCCAAAACCAGTGCAAAAGTGCTTCTGATTCTCAATGTAGGCTTCTCTGCAGCCTTATGTCTGGCACAGACAGCCTCTAACAAAGCTCCAAGGTGACACAGCAAGTTGTCACTGGCCTTGTCAGATCCTGAGGCCTCATTCTACTGAGTATGGATTCAGATGCCCATGTAACTGCTAGCTTTGGCTGGATGCTGTTTTCCTGCTGTCAGAGGAGAGGTAAGGGTTGGGATGACCTGTATTTTGTTAGAACTGCTTCATCGTTTAATACTTTATTTGATGGAGATAAAACAAACTGCAGCAGGAATTGTGCTGCTCAGATAGGCAGTTCTCGTTTCTCTCTCACAAAGAGCTATGCTGAGTGTCTAAAGCACGTGGTGTGCAGTGTTGTGGGACAAGGAGAAGACCTGGCCCTCCTGTCTCACTGAGTGTGGACATCTCCTGACCTGGCTCCTTGGTTGTGTTGCTGCAGGGCTATTCTCTGTCTGATATTGCTGTATCTTTGTGTCTGTCTTTCGGGATATTCCAGCTAATAGCAGCAGCAAGGCTCCTACAGCGCTCAGCGATGCAAAGATTGAGCCTTAGGGGAACATTTCTGTAGTGACCACTGTTCACTGTCTGGTGGTGCTCGTAACCCAGCAAAAAAGGAAACCCAAATGTAGGTGTCTCAGAAGGAGCTTTTGTCCAACCATGCCTTTCTTCTAATCCCATCACAGAAGATGCTGGGTGCTGGGAAAGGTCCATCTAAACTATGACCAAAATGGGAGAGCTCTCTGTCTCCTTGTACAAGGCTGCCTGGGTGCAGTTCATGAAGGCTGAGGCTGCTGCAGATCCATCCCACCCTCTGTGGCCTGGAGGAGCCTGCAGCCATGGCAGAGATTTTCCATTCCTTAGAGTCTGGAGGAAGGAGGGCTTTCCTGGGAGGGCCTGAGGCCTGCTAGCGGGCCAT
>JAOWBP010051084.1:0-16741 GCA_028571105.1 Tragopan temminckii | reverse complement strand
CCCTCCGCGCCCGCTCAGCCCCTCGGGGCGGCCGCCCGGCGTCCCACGCAGGGACCCGGGGTGCAGGGCCCGCCCCGGGGGCACTGCGGGAGAACGGCGGCTGGGGTCAGGCGGTGTGCCCGCTCCCGGGGCTGGCGGGGGGTGCTGACAGCGGGCCCTGCGCAGACAGCTGCGGGCAGCGAGCTGCTGGGGCCCGATGTGCCGAGCGGTTTGGCACAGTGGAGTAAGGCGTTCATCCCCTCTGCCTCAAGCCAGGAAGGCTCAGGGGACCGTGTGCTGCTGGGGCTCTGTCACTGGGCGGCCACCCGCCTTCCTGCTGTGATGAACGCAGTTTGCACTTGGAAGGCTCGCAGGCCCACCGCTGCGGGCTTACTTGCAGCCAGAACCCCAATAGCCACGCCGAGGCCCTGTGCTGCTCCCACGGGCAGAAACAGCTCCCAGGGATTGCATGGTGAGGCACTGCAAATCCCACACTGACACCGGCTGCTTTTATCTGTTCTTGAGTGGATGCATTTGATTTTTATATCGAATGACAGTGCTCTTGCCCACTGGTGTCAGCCTGCTATTAGGAATGCCATTAGTGGTTTAAGATAAGGCTTTTATTTTTTTCTCTCTAGGTAGTTGTTTAGCTGTCTGAAACTGCAGCAGCGTAGTTCTGTGTGGTGAATACTAGCGAATGTGTGGTGGGGGATGGAGGGAGTCATAAACTGTTATCTACAGGCTGCCCTGGGAGGTGGTGGAGTACTTTCTGTGGAGGAGTTGAGGAAGAGGGTATATGTCACACTGAGTGACATGGGCTACAGCAGTCACAGCATGGGTCAGTGGCTGAACTAGATGATCTTCACGATTCTGTGATTCTGTCTTGTCTTTTGGTTATAAGAACTTCATAGGCAGGAAACAGTAGTGCTTGAAAATGAAGAAAGCAAATCCAAAATCTTATTTTTTCACCAGAAAAACAAGGTAAAATGTAGGGGAATGCATGCTGGCAATTTGGCTGCATTCAGTTAATTACTTGTGAAGCGTGATGGCAGCACTGTCCCATAGGGTTGACGCTGGGTTCTGCTTGCTGATGTGAAGCTCCTCATGGTGCCCTCTGGTATCATGGAAGTTTTCTGCAATTGACTGGAAGAAAAGAGATGAATATTCAGATTCAGTTTTCCAGAGTAGGGTATTGAGAAGAGCGGAATAAGACAGAAAGAAAAACAAGGAGCAAGGAGTGTTGTGGTGTCATTCCTATTGATGCAAATGGGCACAAAAATATCGTAGATTTTGTGCATGAACTGTTGTAAAACCACGGATGAATGAATGCCTGGAGTCTCTGGAAATCCTGAGTCATTTGTACACTAATTGCCTAGGCAGCAGGCTTAGCTAATAAGCCGCCTTCACTGCACTCATTTATGCACACTTAGACTGCTGTTTATCTGCTTTTGTTACAGGCTTGTTTACAAAGAAACTGTTGACATTTAATGTTCACCCCATATATTGCAGAAGAGTCATATTTAGCATTTGTATTTATGAACAGGATTTATGTTAACACTTAACAAACCATCTTCCTGTGTTCTTGTATTTTCATCAGTGATGAAAATAGTGTCATTACAGCCATTTACTGCACTGGTACACATTTTGTCAGTGCAGACAGACGGTTCTAGATATATCTCGCAAAGATTAATACTCTTTTAATGTTATTTCTACTGCTGTATATCCATATGCATATATGACAAATTCATGTGTGTATTTGTATGCATAAATCATCACCAGAAAAAAAAAAAAATTGTTTAAGGTTTCTGATGGAGTTTTGTGTTGTTTTGGTGCTCCTGAGCAGTCAAAATTCAGCGTCATCTAGATTGTTCAGCTAATGAGAAGAAATTAGTGCTGGAGGGAAAGATGCAATAATTTAGTTATGCAGGAGGACCTGTACAACTGAGTGGTTGGAGATATGTAAATAGTGCCCAACAAAGAGCTCAGTGCCTGGTGCGTCCCAGAGCTGCATCCCAGGGCTCAGAGAGCTGCACGTGCTTATTTTCTGCTTAAAAATGCTGAGATGTCTTGCATTTTCTGTAATGTTGAGGGAAGGTGTCCTATCTGAAGTGAGAACTGTTTTCACACAAGGTTAACAGACACTGTAACTGTAGCAATAAATCAAGATGATGAATTTCTCAAGCAGGTAAAGAATAAAGTTGCCCCTTACTTGCTCTACTGTAATAATGGTGTTGTTGTATGTCAGGACTAACACTACTTGTACACAGTGCTTGGGAGCATACAGAAACAGCGAGTGTAGGTCACACTGTTTGGTGAACTTGGAAGATAGCTGTTAATCAGCTGGCTCTCATAACTGTATTTTCTCTCCCAGGGAACCATTTTTATTGAATGAGAGCTTGTTTGTGTGACTGCTCCATCATGTTCAAAACACTGGACATTATAAAGCACTAGTTTTTTTATTGAAGTTTTAAAGCTGTGATTTTTCTAACAATCTCCATGGTCTGGACACAGACAGGAGTCTCAAAAGCTACAGTTTTTAGCCCGTGGTCTCTCTGGATCTGCTTAGGCTTGTTGATTCAATATGAACTGATTCCTGCTGTTCCTAGCAATGGGATTTGCCTGTGTCCTCGGTTCAACGTTTGAAAATAGCAAGAATTATTGTTTAAGAACAGATTCATACTTCATATCAAGCATTTCTACTCTATGTTGTGCAGTCTCAGCCTCGTAATACCGAATACAAATAGAACCGGAGTCCAAAGTGTGCATACTCTTATGACAGTGCAGCAGCACTCATACTGCTTGACAAGCCACTGTTGTGTCTCTTGAACTAGTTAATTTTGGAAACTCAAGGCTTTGTGGAATAGGATTCTAACTGTAAAGCTAATTCTTAAGAATTTAATTAAGCAATATTATATGTTTAAGAAAACAATTGTTTTTTATAATTGCTTTTTTCTGTTTTAACTTTAGGTTATTACAGATGATCTGTGGCTTCAAAAAGAGACAAAATGTCTGGGGATGACAGGTATGTACCTGTTTTCTTTCTTGTCAGCCTATGGGAATCTCAGCCCTCCAAGGAGATGGGTGTGCAGTTGGGCAGGGGATTGAAGCTGTGCCCAGTTTTTTACTTGCACTCTAACTTGGGAGGAAGGGAAGAGAGAAGAAACGATGCAGTCTAGTTCTAAAGGCATTCCATCAGGACTTTCACTTGAGATGCTGGCCCAGCAAACCAAATCTGAGTGGTTCCCAGAGTACTGTTGTGCCTTGCTCCATAATCTCAGTTTCCTGAAGGAGCTTGGCCATCTGTACTTGGCTATGGATATGTGCTGTCAGCATCGCCTGTCCTGGCGTACAGCCCTACAGAGGTAGAAGCACTCATGGTGTCCTGTTTCTGTACCTGTCAATGGGACATCTTCATCCTGGACCATGGGGGAAAGTTCTCTTGGAAGTTAGGCTCCACAAGCAGTTCATATCGAAAGGAGCCTCTATGAGATGACCTTATTTCCTGCCTTGCCCAGGATCATTTTCTGGAGGAGTCCTCTTTCCCTTTTAGTCATAAGGATGTATAGGAAGCATGCTCTGATGCCCTGTGTTGCAGAAAATCCATGTTACTTGAATCTGGTCGGCAGCTTGTTGCTTTTCAGAAGCTATCGTTACCACTGCACGTTTGCTAACACTTCCAGTAGCTACTCCTGAAACTATCTTTGAACTATCTTTATACTTGAAGGAATCACTTGCAGCTTAAAGAAGCTGCATGTGAGGATTGCTGCCACAGACACTTTGAGTAGATTTGAACAAATTTTGTAGTTTCTCAGAGTCTCTGGTCTTCATTTTCTTTGTCAGAGATAATAAATAGCATGCTGCTTCACAGAAGTGTAGTGGAGATAAGTTATGACATCTTCATATACTGCATTATTGAGGACAAGGTTATGTCTGTAACAGACCCCTCCTCCATAGCAGAGGATGCCATTCCCCAAGGATGATTCCATAACATGCATTTGCCAAGAAATTACACACATGGAAGCAGTCATCTAGTGAGATGTCTCTAATTTCTTTGCCCTGTGCCGTGGCTAATTCAAAAATGAGTTTATTAATTTAAACAAGAAAGCAAATAATTCAGATTTTCTCAGGTTTCCTGTTTGTTTTTCCTCCCTGCTGTATTTATATGATATAAGCTTTTCTGCTCACATCTTCCTTTCTTATGAGTTACAAATTAATAACATATAATCCACTGAGAAGGGAATTGCATGTGGTTTTGTAGTTCAGAGGAACCTTCTGGTGCTAGACAAAGTGAAGTAAATGGAGGATTTTAATGATTTTTTTTTGTGTGTGTATTATTTGCTGATTGTCTTCCATTTCACTGGTAGGTAATTACACATGTTAAAGGAAAGGCTGCTACAAGCGCTGGATCATATGCCTGATTTTATGGCTGAGAATTGTCCCATGCTAGTAAGAATACATTTTTAACACATTTAAAGTTAAGTTCTAAGTGGTTTGCTTGGTCAAGATACTAGAATGTTTATTTCTTACTGAAGAAGTTCTCAGTAAAGTAAGTGAGATTGGAACTTCTGCATAAAGCATTTGCCACTGAAAATGGCAGCATATTGAATTGAAACTGTTTGTGACAGCACACAGATTTCACAGTTTCTGGTTGAAGTTTTTTTCAAGTTTTTTCTGAGTGAGACTAGAAAAAGCAGACCCGAAATAGCTCTATGGTGGGGGAGCACAATGGATTTGTAGAATTATGTTATAGCCTGGCTTAATTTAGCAAAACAAGGATGAAAATAGATTTGTTTTGTCTGGTTGGGGCCTGTAATTTCTTTGACTTTGTAACAAGGAAAGCTAATGGCAGCATTCAAAACTGCAATACAGTAAATTACTACCTTTGCTTGTTCATTGTTGTGTGTAATTGAAAAGACTTTAAATTGGATCTGGTATCCTGGATGATTTTCAGGACAAGGAATAATTGAGAACAGCAACAAAAATAATACCGTAAACAGGTATATTTAACTCTTTCCTTTCCCTACTGAAATAAAGCCAAGTAATTCAAAGCTTTACTGATAAATTCAGAGGAAAAGCAAATCAGACTGTTATTTAGAACTTGAAATATGCAACCTGTGAGAGCTAAGAATTAGAATGACTGTTTTTAAATGGATTAATTTTTAAAAGTGAACTTGACATTTCACAAACTTGTCACAGTCTTCACATTCCTACCATATATTATCAGTTTAGGATTTGTTGTAAAGGTATGGGAGCCTTAAGGACATGCAGAAATCTTTGCTGGAAACCTACAAGACTATTTAATTTCACGTTATCCTATTTAATTGCTTTGCCTCTATGTGTACTGCTCTCAAGTACAAATAAGGCACTGGAAGTTGTAGAAGTTATACCTACCACAGATACTAATCTACACCCTTGACGTGTTCAGGATGCAGCCTTTTTAGTCCTGTGGCTCAGGCTTGTACTTTAATATTGAAGGTCCCTACACTAACGTCTTAGCAAAGGACAATAGGCTGATCGCAAACAGAGGACAGTTTCTTTTCTTAGATAGCCATTCTTCCATCTCCAGCTCATGTGAACACAAACCTATCATCACCACGGACTTCACGTGGTAGGGTAGGTGCATTTTGTACCACATTGGGTCCTTTCTGTATTTGACAGAAAGCAACTATAATGAGAGGTGATGGTGGGAGACCTCTCCTCTCTGTGTGTATTGTATGTGGCTTGACTGTGGCTGCTAAAATTCCAAAAGAGCATAAGATCACCACCCGAAGCAGTAGTGGTGATCAAAACAAAACAAATGAGTTGTTAAATGACTGTGTAGGGGGAACAGCAAAGGAAATTGAACTCGGTTGCTATTCTGGTCTGATTATGCATTTGAGATGTTACAATCAGTTGGGCACTTGTCAAATTTTATTATTGAGGCGCTGTGCATACATGGGACTGAGTGAATGCTGTAGGAACATGTGTTAAAATAGAATGCCAGTCTTCCAGCTGTTTCAGTTAAATTAATATTTATTTTCATGCTTTCATTTGGCAGTTCAATACAAAGTCAAACTGCCAGCACTAGTAATTAACGAGGAATATGCAATTTTAGGCAGGGTTTTGGTATATCTGTTTGTATTCGGTTATGTAGGATTAAATAATTGGAAAATATTTAAATAACATGCTGATGAAGTACGTTCAAATATTTATCGACTTGATTATAGACTGTAAATGTGTGGAATGTTTAACTTACATCATTAAGGAAGAGAAAGAAAATTTCATCTCGGAGATTATTTTATTCTCTCCCATCTCAGAAGAAAGTAAAACTACTGCCTTTCTTTGATGAATGTTTCATTTGGCGTCTTTGGGGATGTTTGCAGCAAAGCCCCAGATGAAGCCTCATGCTCTGTGGTGATGCTCGCTGGGGGATGTTTTGGCTCCAGGCTTGACATGTGGGGAGCTCCTGGCTGGGAGGTGCTCTGGCTGAGCAGCTTGGTAGTGTGTGTCTGGAACTGCTCTTCTGCTAGCAAAGTTTGTGTTTCAAAAAGGACTGACAATAGCTTCTGTTTAGAACCAATGGAAGTGAACGCTGTGCAGCTCAAATAATGGCTTTTTTGAAAGCAGCCGGAAAAATGACAAATATTAGAACTGTAAGAGAGTGGAAGGAATAGAGTACAAAGTTGGTGTAACAATTGAGATGCACCTCTGAAGAGGCACTGACAACAGTGTGCTCTCATTTTTGATCTGCAGGGTATCAAAAAGAAATCTCGATGCTTGTTAGTGGAAGGCCGCAGAAGTCAAGCAACAGTATTTTCTAACCTCAGATGAATCTACTTGTAAAAAAGCAATTTCAGAACAGAAATCTAGGATAGACTTGAAAACCCCCAAGCATATTATGCCTGTAATGTCCTTTCTGAGGTGTTCAGTATCTGGCTTTTCAAACAACGTTCAGCTATCTACAATCCATCTAGGACCTTATCTGAGAAGAAGCAGTATGTGAATTGATAAATAAAAATATGTTGTCATGAGGTTAAAGTATTCAATGAATTCTGTAGAAAAGCAGTTACGTTCTTGCAGGTCAGCTGGACTGAGTGACAGTTAAATATTTGTGGATCGGGAAAAGCATATTTTGTTTAACTGACATTTGATACTACAAAAAGTAATGAGATATAAAAGTCTTGCTTTACTGGCAAGGGAAACCAGGTTATTAGCGAACTGCCTGTGCTGTTAAACATAAAGGATGAGAAAAAAATGGACACACATCACACTGATTGTATCTGTTTGAGCAAAGCCTTCCCCTAAGTACTAGGGAGATGCAAGTGAATTTGCAGAAGTATCCTCGTAATTGTCATCAACATCAAGACTGCTTGACGTAACGTCAAGAACCTGCCAAATCTCTGGCCTCTCATTACCAGTGATGGAGAAGCCAAATAACGTGTCTGGAGCCTTATGCTGGGAGCTGTCCATGTTGCTGAGGATTGTAAGTGATGACAAAGCACGACTTGAAAGCATCATCTGTGTAATTAGTAATCCAGAGCTCTATTCAGAGGCAAAGAAAATGATTCATTAATTAAATCTGTTATTATGGACTTGGTACCATCCAGAGGGAAGTTTCAGAGTTCTCTGTCACATGAAAAGGGCAGTTGTAGTTGGACATGCTGACGGAGAGCTCTCATGGTAGAGGACACAAGAACAAAAGGTATTTAATGAATCAGTTACTCCTCTTCTTGTCTCACTGCCTTCATCCAAGATGCAGAAGGAAGTGATGTGCTAGAAAAGAAACACTGTAGGGGCAACAGTTGCTCAGCAAAGCCCATACATATTTCCTTGTTGACTTCTGACTCTTGCAAAGCTCTAAGAAGCAGCTCCATATCTTCAATTAGGGCTTCTTTTCCTATAAGGGAAAATGCTTCTCCTGTAGTCTGTCAAGAACAGGAAAGTTGGTGCTCCACTTCTGTAGGTGTGAGGTGGCAATTGCATCAACATCTAAAAGGCACAACAAGTATGAAAAGAATCCTTTCAGTGTTTCAATATACAGAAGAAGAGGCATGATTCTGTTGTCAGAACGTAGACTTGGAGCTGTTGTAGGCAGGATATAATATACTGCTTGGTCTTCTGGGGAATGCCATGGCCAGGTGGGCCCAGGCTGGCAGCCAGCATGTCAGTTCAGCGCTGGCAGCAGTCCAGGTGATTTGGGCTGTTGCTTCATCTTGAAACTTGAAATGCAGCATGCATGAATGCCCTGAAAAATACCAGCCCAAAAAGTGTGCAGGCATCTGGTATTGTAATTAAGTGTTGCTGTTCTCCTAACCAAGCTTTTCTTACTATTTGTATGGTCCCTAAATTGGTCTGCGTCTGTTGCACTGTGAACAGTTTAAGCATGCAAGTGAAATTTAGGGAAATGAATTAAAACTAGCTGTAAAATCTAAACAAGTAATTTTTCCTGGCCTGTATAAGCACAGTTTTATCCAGTATAAACCACTCTCACAAATAAAAAACATGATATCCTGCATGTGAAGCTCCCCAAGGTGCAGCTGTCCATCTGGGTTCTGTAAGCAGCAGGAATGAGTCTCATTCAAAAGTCTTTTCAGTGATCCATATGCATTCATACACAAGTAATAGGACCTTCATCTAAACATTGAGTTATAAATGTGCTGTGAATGCCTTTTCTATTTACAGCTGACATTATTTCTCTGTATTGGTTTTACAACACAAAACTGTCTTTTGTAAAATAGGAGGCTTCTCATATTTGTGAGGTTGTCAGTATGTGCAGCTTTTCATATTTCGTTAACATTTCATAGTTGAAAAAAATGAAAATTTACAAAAAAAGTCATTTGCCAAAAAATCTTTGCTCTTCAGTGAAACTGTTTGCATGCATATGTGTTGCTAACGATTAAAATGCAGGGTTTAGAAATAGGTAATAAGTGAAAACTATTATGCAGAGAGTGACAGAATGTATCTTTCAACATAGAAAGCCAACTATCATTTTGAAATTTTTGTTTACATTTTTTCTCTATTCAGCAGCTTTATTTTTTACAGTTAGGAGATCACTGATTTTTAGTATAATCTCCTATTACTATTGTCATACATGCATTTCTTAGATGAAACTAATTATCATGTAATTTCAAAGCTGTTCTTGTAATTTCATGTAATATCATGGCATAATCTTTACTAAAAAATGTGAAAGTTGGTGAATAGGATAGCACTGATATTTGTAATTATTACATTGAAATGTTTGATTCAGTGGCACTCCAAATCAGCTGAAAAGTAATTGACACCTGTAGTCAACCAAGAAGTATTTTTGTTCTGAATATGTGCTGAAATATGTAATGGTTAATTGGCAGACTGTCGCAGAAGCACGACACTCTTAGTAGTGAGGCCACTCACATTGTAGAGTGCTTCAATTATTTATGCTTTGCTGAAAAGATTCTTTGTGTTGAAAATATTAATAGTTGATTTATTGCTGAAACTTTTTAATTCATGAATTAGGTGATTTAATGTGGAGTGTATGTGAACTCCCTTGGTGGGATGCAGTTCTAATTCTTGCTGGCTCTTCTGGGGCAAGTGCCATCTCTGTTTCCTACCTATCTCCCTACTCTCTGTTTTCCTACCTACCCTCCATTGCCTGTTTAGATTTTAAGTGCCCTAGGGTAACGTGTACTGGTCCCCATGTGTGTGCAGAGTGCTGGGTACCATGATCCCCATCCCAGGCATGACATGCACCAAAGCAGCTGCTGCCCAGGAGCCGCCTTTAATTCTAATACAGAGTCTTGCTCTGGTTTTCAGCACTGCAGTTGCCTCTGATAGTTCAAGCAAGTGAAGTCCCTGATCTGATCTTGACTTCTGCAGCCTCGGATGATCAGTGGAGCCATTCGATATTTGCTCTGATACCCTCATGGACAAGGAAGGTTTTGTTCAAGCGAGAGTCTTCTGTTAATCACCAGCTGGTCAGTAAAAAGATGGTTTGCCGATTCCAGTGTTTATAAGCATCATAGCAATTATATCAAAAGTGGATGTTGGTGGGAAATTACTACTCAGTTAGTACATTTCTAATTATGTCCTAGGTGATTATATTCAGTTTAGATGGCTTCAGCAATACCAAATGGCTGTGAGGCTTCTAAATAATTATTGTAGCAGATACAGCTATGTGATTGTTTTTTAAATTCTGGTACGTAGTAATGAATTGCATCTGTATAGACTACTGAACTTTGTGTTCAGTATATTTTTGTTAGGGAAGCTTGAAAGCCAAAAGATGAGTATGTCAGTTAATATACTGGTAGTTAAGAGTGGGAGTCTGTACAAATTTGGGCTAACAAAAAGATTTATTGCTGGGATAACAAAGTTCTTAAATTTGAATATGTTTAAAACCTCTAGTATTTTTTTCTAATTTCCTTATTTACATTATTTAACTTGTGCTGCAGTTTGTGAATTAAGTTTGTTTCATTTGCTATATAATCTTTTCACCTTCCACCACAGCCTGAAGATGTGTCCAAGTTGTCAGCATCCTCTGGATTTGGAATAACCCTTCAGAAATGTGCTGTGGTAAGGTTTGTTTACATTTATCTTGTTCATTTGATAGAAAATTTGTACTCAAATGTCCTTTAAAAACTGTTGACATAATTGTATCCATACTGAATGTGGGCACATTTTTATGTTGAGATTATTGTTCTCTATGCAAGATGAGTAATTTTGCGTTGATGATTCATAACTGAATGAAGTCAGTGAAATCTTTTCCCAGACTTCAGAGGACTTTGATTATGTCTATAGTGAAATTCCTCTGTGTGAATCTGTGAAAATAGAAATGTGAGAAAGCAAGTGAACAAGACTGAGTAATGATAGAAACTTCTTTAGAGAATGTGAAAAGCCTTCTGAGGTACATTGGCTTAACTGTGTGTGCCTTACCAGACCCCTTTTGAAGCATGGGCGACTGAGCTCTGTGATGCCTACTTGGTCCTTGAACATCCTGTCACAAAGCTGTGGAAGAGTCCAAGAGTCACCTCATACTGAATAGAACCTAGCTAAGAGCAGAGTTTTTTAATGAAAAAAAAAAAATTCATTTGACTTGCATGAAGTGCTTATGAGGAGCAAAGGCCTCGCTGATTGAAAGAATTTTAAAGTTTTCCATTTTACATTCATTTTACGTTTTCAGCTGGCATAGATTGATAGATCTACTTAGACTGTTATTTCTTCTTTCATTTTTTTTCCTCCTGTTTTTCGTTTTGTTTTGTTTTTTCCCCGTGTTGGTTGAATCATGTCTGAATTTTTGTCACTGGAGACAGTTCACAGTTCTTGCCCCTTGGAAGAGGAAAGTGCATCCAACTTTAAGGCAAATCTGAATTCAAACAATGACACGCTACATTTGAGGGTAGAGAATTTAGTACTCAGTACAGAAGAGGTGACATTATGACCTGCACCAGATCATTTGCACAGAAAGAGAATGAATATTCATTGCACTCATGGCACTCATTAGCTATAATATCATTATTGAAACGGCTGCATGTCATAATTAATGAGGCTGAATAGTGAGCATTTCAGGAATAAGAAACAGTAACATAGAATATTCTGAATATTTTTGGACTGTGGATTCCCAGTTTTTATATTGGAGCTTCTCAAAATGAGAATTTGAGATTGTTACA
The DNA here is from genome assembly GCA_028571105.1 of Tragopan temminckii. Taxonomy (NCBI): domain Eukaryota; kingdom Metazoa; phylum Chordata; class Aves; order Galliformes; family Phasianidae; genus Tragopan; species Tragopan temminckii. Next base: position 5,144 of record JAOWBP010051084.1, on the reverse strand, counting down.
TGGAGTTGTTTTCTGCTATTCATAGCACAGCCTCATGCTTACTAATTAAAAGTTGTGAAATCCTGCTGTACAAGATTAAAGTTAGTCTGCTGTAGATGCTAGGATTATCGAAAAATAATTCTGCAGTGCTACCCATTGTAAATTACTGAAAACTGTGCAATTGTATGTGAATTGTCCTCCATCTTCAAATGTATTCTGTGTTTTGTTTCTCTTTGCTTACCTTGTCATCTACTTCAATCTTAATTCATTTGAACAGATGCTTTCCTACTAAGAGGCAGACTAGCCATATGGTTGTCTTTAACTGTTTTAAATGGGAAGAAAAAAAATGAATCCTGTACATTTCCCAACCACTAGCCATGACTGACTGCTCAGAGCATGGAGATGACATACGTTTACTTCTTGAAGACAATGTTTTTCCAACACTTAGTCATAGAAATACATTGACTGTAATTATGGTGTTCAGATTTCACTTGCACTTCGAGTGCCCAGTTCTTTCTTACCAGAAATATGTTCCTTTAGGACCTTCATTGTGCAGTATCACATGAACATTTAGTAGTGCTTCATAATGACAAAATCTTTAGGAAAGCCGAAAACTTTAAATTCGTCTGTTTGGCTTTTAAAAACTTACCTGTTTCATTTTGGACTCCTAAGCATTCTCATGTCTCAGATTACCTTTCTTCAAAGTTGGTTTCAAATATCCTCCATTCCTTTCACTTCCACGGCAATGCCTCCTGAAATGTTCTTTCATTTGCTGTGGTTCTTTTCATTCCACTCACCCATGTACTTGGAGTGAGATCTGTTGTAGGGGATGATAACACACTTCAGTGGCAGAGAGAAAATGAAATAAGCACTTATCACTGTCATCAGTGGCTGCCACTGAGTTCTGTTCTGGTTGGCAGCATAATGATGTGCTCCAAAAGTGAGAAAAAATATCTTGAGGCAAATTAGAGTTGCAACTTAAAAGAGATACCAGTGGCCAGTGATCTCAATGGCAGCAGCATATGGAGAACATTCTGTCTAGGAGAGATGAAACCCAACAGTTTCCCCGCTTCTTGGTTCTCATCTGCTATTTTATCCACTCATATCAAAAAAACAAAACAAGCTTTCCCCACTGCCACTTAGCTTAAAAGTAATTGCTGATCAGAAATAAGCAAAGTAAAGCAAGTATTTAAAGTTATTGACAAATGCAGCATGACCTTTTGGCTGCCTGATGAAAATTGCAGTAGAAAACAGACAACAGGTTTGTGATCTCTCTGATGGGTTGCTTTGTTTAGTCACTGAATTAAGAATTTTATTAAATTAAATGAAGAGGAAATGCAATTTTAGTTGGGCAAAGATAATACATACGATATGTATAAGTGTGCATTAAATCTCTGGACTACTGGAAGGAAAGGACTAATGCTTCCATTCCCTCACCTACTTATGAATATACATAACCTACTTCTTTTGCCTATTCTGTTGTAGGAATTTGCCTCAGTTACTGTCTGGTTAGAAGCATGGGATAAGACCACTAAATCTGAATTTTTGCCTTCATCTCACAGAAGAGCAAGACAAAGGTGTAGGGAAACAAATGAACGAATGAAAAGTTTTCCCATCTTTTCCAGCTCCTTTGTAGTTTTTTATGTGTGTAAGTCCATCCACACTTACTATGGAACATGAGGTAGTAGGTACAACTTGTGTAACATAGTATTTACAGCCTGTGTGGCTTCAACCTGAATTCTTTCAAGGTATATTTTCTTGATTCATTGATTGGGTCAAGGTTTAGTATGGATTTATAAAGGAAAGCAATTTGGGATGTGAGAAGTGGGCTTGAAGTCATTTCATGTAGAGAGTAAACAAATGCTTAATGGAATAAATAGAAAAAAATCACCTAACTGCGTTGCTAGAGCTTGCTTATTAATTCATGAGCTTTGTCACTGACTGGAAGCAGAGCTCTGAAACCCAAGTCTTGGTTCTATCAGCCGTTAAGTCAGAAGAGCAAATAAATGGCAGCTGGCACTCTTGGGAGAGTTGCTTGAAAAAAAGAATGGAAATAGAAAAGGGTGAAGAGAATGAACTGTCAATGAGAACAGCTTGCAGAATAAACATCCTTGTGATACATAAAGTAAGAATTTTACAGAATCTGATTTTAAGGTTGTTACATGGTTTTGCTTATCAAAGAGATATTCAAATTCTGGTTTTCTGTTACTTCTGGCTCAGCAGGAGCTGGGTTTTTAACTACTGCTTTTCTGTCTTTTTGTCTCTAAGCAACAGCATAACATACCAAAAATTGAAATCTCCTTGAGATTTTGAGGTCAAACCAAGTATAATGTTGTTTGTAGGTCACTGAGAACGCCTTCAAAAACTGAATTACTTGTATAGTGAACTTTTGCTAGTAATCAAGATGACAAATTTTGCTGATTAAATGCATATACAGCTATTTTGTACTGTTAATATTTCTCTTTTCAGGTGGATGTGGAACATGACCCTCAAACTGCATACATTAGACTTCTGATTAATAACACCAACTCACTGCTCTCAAGAAACATTACTGATCTTATCCTTTTGGACAATATAACCGGTCTACATGTTCAAAAAGACAGTGGTAATGAGACAAGAGATGGGATGCAAATTTACAGGAAAAGATTCTTGCAAGGTAACAGATTGTGCAAAGATGTAGCCCTGATTACACAGGAGGAAGAACATCTGTTCAAATCAGGATATTTATTTATTTTTGATGGTGTAAACTCTCCAATTATCAATTATTACAGGTGAAATAGTCTCTATCAGGTTTTGTGCTGCAGTTTAAAATTCTTTTAACTCGCATTTTGGCTCCTAACTTTGAACTTCCTCTGATCTCCAAGGCACACAGTGAGCTCTTGAAATCTATAAAAGTCACTGCCATCAAAATGAAACAGAATCTTTCATTATGGTATTTGTTCATTTTAGATATATTTAAAAGGTACTAAGCAAGCAATTTTAGTCATATCTGACAAATATTTCTTATTTATCCAAGCTAAAAAACTGGAAAGTAAGTGAACACGTTACTTTAAAGCCATGGCATATTGGCTTGCTTGGATAGATTGGAATTAAAAAAGACCATTCAAGTCAGCAAGATGATTAATCAGAAAGAAGGCAGCTCTGCTCTCCCCAGACTGGAGCAAATTATAAAATTGAAGCAATAGACCAAAAAAGCCATTCCAGTCTTGGAGTTAGCACGTTCCCTAAGTAGCACTTGGATCATTGCACATTCATAAAAATTTGTCCTTCCTTTTCCTAAGCACACGTGCAAGAGTGTGCATAGAAAATTAACTGCTTGCTTTTTAGGATTATCATATTCCTCCTAGAGCTTCAGAAGTCTTGAATAATACCTGTTTCTGGTGGAAGTTTTATCTAGGTTTTTTTGTTGTGCTTTATGAGTGAAAAATTTCCAAAGAGGAAAGGAAAATCAGTAGACCAAGGTTGTTGTCTGATCAAAAGTGGATTGCTAGATTCCATTTCTGAAAAAAAACAATTTCGGAAGATGTAGTGATTATGGGGCAAGGAGTTGCTGACTGTCATTTTTAAGAACAGGTGATCCTAAAAAAGAATAATTTCTGAGAAAAGAAGAGAAAACGGACTTGCAGAGCTGTTGCAGTAAACCGTGTTGCTGCAGTTACTGAAGCTACTGAATCAGGAAATGAATCTGAGTTAGAACATAAAGGTTATGCTGTATAAGTCTGACATGCCGTATTAGCATGACATACTGTCATGCTGCATGTTAACTAAAATGATTTTCCTGTGGTCCAGTGCATTGCGAATAAAAATGAAACTGAAATCTCAGTCAGATTCTTCTGTTTCAATGGGAAAAGAACCAACCGGTTAGTGGTTATAGTGCAGAGTACTCATCTGATTTAAAAAAAAAAAAAAAAAAAGTTTAGTTTTAGCTGCCCAAACATGATGCTTTTCAGTAGCTTTAAGCATTATTTAATGCAGGTTCCAGATCCTGTGCAAAATTTGGTTGAGTTAGTAGAGGCAGTGGGTAGAAAGGATGTTGCCAGGTCCATGTTTGCTAAGTACTGGCTATTCTGGATGTGGGGGATTTGATGTATTGGAAAGGAAAAGCTACAGTGCTTTCCAAGGTCTTCCCTGGGGATATTTGAGAAATTTTCCTGAGGTAGAGTAAATTTATCCACGTTCTTCTTCTCTAGTATGCTGATAGGCTCAGGCTGCGTCCCCCTTCTGAGGGGTGTTGTGAGCTTACTGCAGCTAGGCTCCTAAGAGAGTACTTTTGCTGGCGAGGAAGCACAGTCTAAAGGGGAACCTAAACTCCAAAATGTTTTATTCATATTAAACTTGCTTTCCATATTTTGCAAACATCTATAACTGCAGCTGAGCTCAGCAGGGTTCTCAGCTCTTCAGAGAATCATGCCCAGTATTGTGTATAAAGAAGATACGCAACTCTGCTGGGTTATTTTTAAGTCAGTATAGCTACTGTTTGAAAATTCAGACACTATTACTGAGGGGCCAGAATTTTACTGTTAGATGTATCTCATGTATTTAATCTACACACACTTTTTTTCTCTCTTTTAACAGTTGGGGAATATTTTGCAATCAACTATACTGCACTTCTTGATGCAAAGAAAACTTGGAATGGTAGAGTCTTGACACTGCCTGCACAGCTGACTTTCAAGAGTTTGTCACAGGTATTTGCTGTACAATTTTATTTTACTCTTCTTAGTTTCTGTAAAGAAACACTTAGAAAGCAATACTTGTCTGTATAAGCAGTGAGACCTGTAGTGAGGCCAGTATGTATGGAAATGAGGTTATGAGGCTCCCTGGTTGTGTACCATACGTTTTTAAATACACAAGTTATTTGTCATAGCTTGGAAAGTTCTAGGCATCATTTACGTAAAGAATGCTTTTGATGTGTTGTCCTGTAGCATTTCTCACTACTTTTTGTATTTTTTTCTATTTGACCTATGTATCCTGAAAATGTGTTGCACGTCCTTATGAGCTTTTTCCTGTGAGGGATTGATAGTTTTGCCATGTTTTTATCAGAACATAATTTCTTTTTACCAAAACTACTGTCTAAGTTTGAGAGGTTTGAGACCTTTGAAGAGATTTGAGAGGAGCTGGGGATTTTCCAGCCTTGGTGATTTTTAGTGCAACTCAGTTGCACCAGG
>JAOWBP010051083.1:0-16743 GCA_028571105.1 Tragopan temminckii | reverse complement strand
TCCCTTCCCCGTCTCCCTGATTAGGATTTATAATAAACTGGTTGGACCAACATTTGAACCGTTGTTTCTTAATCTCAGGCTGGGTATACAGATATTAAAAGAACATCATCTCCCTCCTATAAATTGGATCGAGACAACCTGTTCCATACCATGTGCTGTTGAGTGTCTAGAGTGAATAAAAAGAACAGTGTAGGCAAAGAGAGCAATCAGAGGATACTGAGTGGTTGGGAAGGGTGGAATGCCTGCCCTGTTTGCACATATCCACAGAAGTGGCAGTGCATGTACCTTTTGTCCTTCCTTCTCCTCCATGTAAACAAACATTCATTAATAGCCTTGGTATCCGATGGCTTTTTATTTCAAGCATAGGATGTTAAAGAGGATAACATTTCTGCACATATTGCAGTTTTTTCTGGAACAGTTTTGAGACTTAAAAAAGGAAGCCTAACAATATGTCTTTGGGTTTTATTTCTCTGAGATTTTTATCATCACAGAAATACGTCTATGTGATTTGCTTGTAATCACAGACCAGAGATGTTTCTGCTGCTGGCTAAAGTGCTTTATTCCTTTGTCAGAATATTACCATGTAAATACACTAAAATAAGCAATAAAGCAAACATGGATAATTGCAAAATGCTGTCCTATCTGTACAGACTTTCAAACAGTGAAATAGTAACCCCATGGTACTTGTTACTTTCGAAAGTAAAAAATTTGGGGTGTACTGCTGAAGGTGTGCCAGAATTATCTTAGTGCCAAGAGCCTCCTTACCTTAAGTCATGACCTAAACAATTACTCTGCCTGTGGGTGTACGGAGATACAACAGTGGGTTGGCAGAATTTTGTCATACACAAGGGCATGGAGACTCAATTTTCTTAAAGCTTACATTTACCACAGGCTACCTAAAATCACTATGAGCAATCACACTATGAATAAGAAGTAAGCATGTATGTAGATAACAAGCTATTACAGATATTACCAGGAGCAAGTACATACATGTAGTAGATGCTAAGGGAACAGTACTAATAAGATCAGCAATTAGTGGTAGTAGGAAGGCACTTGTCATTATTATAAGTACAATATGTATTATGTATTTATATATTACATAAAATTGTTGGTGTGAAGTACATCAAACAGATCCCAGACACATGAAAGTGCCAAACCTACCTCAAGATGGTCTAATTATGGAAAGCAATCTCAGAAGAAATTGATCCCTAGAAGTGGGCTTATGAGTGGGACCAAAGAAATAACAAGAAGTCTGAGTTCAAAGTAGATCACCATCATGGAGCTGGGATTCAGCCAGATGATCCCAGAAAAAGTTTTGTTTTGATTTTTGAAGAAAAGTACAGTTCATGCTGCACAGGAAATAAAAAGAGACAGGTTTCATTTTGAGGACATAGGACACCGCTCTGTCAGGTAACTAATGCTTTTATTTTCTTGCTTTTTTTTTCTGTCTGCCTTCCGAGACAGCCAATACATGAAGCTATTTCTTATTTTCCTTTAAATTTTTTTCTCACAGCAATTTCCACTTTCTCAGATGGTAGGCTATTCCCCAGTTTCCTGGTTTTTGTTTATCAATGGTATCTTAAGGATGCCTGTGATTCCTAGGATGCCGCCTGCACCCATCAGGGTTGCCCCTGGTTCCTAGGATGAGCTCCAAGGCCAGAGGTCTAGTTCCCAGGCCAGCAGACATTTTTTTCCAGTCAGTGTTTAACAGCAATTTTATGTCACTATGTGTAAGAGATTATTCTTTTATGCCATTGCCTCAAAGCTTGCTGGGCACACAGATGAACACGTCCAAGCAAGTCCTGGCCAAGTGTTGTGAAATCCTTTGTCTGAGGGACACAGATGGACAAGGCCAGGGGCAATGAGAGAGAGATAAGCCGCAGATTAATGGCCAGGAAGCAGTCTTTTGTGTGGGCTTATCTGGAGGGATATAGCCCTCTCAGAGGGTGCTGGCACATGACTCTTACCCAAGCGTCCAGGAATGCCACGTTGGCAGAAGAAAGAGGATAAAAAGGGGACCTACAACCATGAGATCAGGTTTTCTGACAACAAATTCCTCACAACCTGCAACCTGCATGCTGAAGAACAAGAAGATGTCTGCCATCAGATCCTTCACTACGGAATTCCTGCATGCTGAAGACTCTCCTGGGCTTGCTACCTGAGTCTTGCTGCTTCCTCCCGGATTTACCCTGTGGCTTTTTCCCACACCTTCTTGCTGCCCAAGGCCGGCCACATTGCTGCTGCCCTCCCCCTGTTCTTTTGCCTCAGACCATCAGAACAGTGTGCAACAGGACTGCTGCTGGATCCTGGTGGTGACTATCCCTGCTTCACGCAATTCTTGCTTCTTTCCTATCTTTTCTATCACCCGCCTTCCCTTCCCCATTACCCTAATTTGTAATAGTCGCCATCCTTCCCTTTCCCATCTCCCTGGTTAAGATCTGTAATAAACTGATCAGACCAACATTTGAACCATTGCTTCTTAATGTCACGCCAGGTATACATATATCAGAGAACCTCCTCTCCCTCCTATAAATTGGAGCAAGACACTATGCTGTTAATTTATAGCCAGGCTGTGTCCCTAACCACTTCCATTGCCTCAGAACTACAGCTGAAACCAGTGCAGCTGCTGCTGATAGGATTCTGCAGTCTTCCACTTGCAGAGTAGTGGAAGGCAGGGGAGGGGACTGGTTGTATATATTTTGAAGACTTGGCAAATCCCACTTTTTTTATCCTTCTGTGCCAGAGAAGCTCCTAACAGCATATTCTTGACGTTGTGAATGCAGAGTTAATTTGTTGATAACTGTCAAAAAGGCTTCTTTTGCTGTTGTATGAAAAATTTGTTAGAAGTGAGAACAGAAAACGTCCTAATACCCCAATGCTTGAATCGCTTTTGCACCCTTTGCAAGTTTGTCTGCAATACAGTAGTGAGCAGTGCCAAAATGTGACTGATGTGTTTTCAGGGGAAGTTGTGGCCTAAAGGCTCTCTTACCTTCTCTCACATGCTCCTGTTTCAATCAATTTTATTTTCTAAATGAAGCAGAAAGCAGACTCTTTTTGCTGTTGCCATAACAACTGTCAGAAATATCACTACTGTGGTCAAAACTCCCTGCCCTTCTTGTTAAGAAGATCCCTCAGCAAGCAAGTGCTTGCTCCACTCACTGTGATTCTTTACATTTTGTCTACACCAATAGCAATCCTGTCAGGAGAGACCAATGTGCGGCTGCTTGGAAAGCAGCCTTTGCTCCAGGACTCAGAGCACACTTGCTCATTATTAGGGAATGCCTCCTATTATATTTTGTTGGTCCAAAATATCAGAGGTAGTGTGGCAGTAGAAGCTGAACATTCCCACCAATATTCTGTTATATTTTGTTGCCATGCAACAGATTGCACAAGGGGGGCCAGTCAGAGAATCACAGAATCACAGAGTCACTCAGGTTGGAAAAGACCTTCAAGAATATCAAGTCCAACCATGACATAACTATATTACCCTAACTAACAACCCTCTGCTAAATCATGTCCCTGAGCACCCCATCCAAATAGTTTTTAAACACATCCAGGGATGGTGACTCAACCACCTCCCTGGGGAGCCTATTCCAGTGTTTAACAACCCTTTCCGTAAAGAAGTGTTTCCTGATATCCAATCTAAACTTACCCTGGCGCAACTTAAGGCTGTTTCCCCTTGTCCTGTCATCTGTCACCAGTGAGAAGAGACCAACCCCTCTCTCGCTGTAAGCACCTTTCAGATATTGGAAGAGAGCCATAAGGTCTCCCCTCAGCCTCCTTTTCCCCAGACTGAACATCCCTAGTTCCTTCAGTTTCTCCTCATAGGGCATATTTTCCAAACCCTTCACAAGCCTTGTTGCCCTTCTTTGGACCTGCTCCAGCACCTCAATGTCCTTCCTGAATTGAAGTGCCCAAAACTGTACACAGTACTTGAGGTGAGGCCTCAACAGTGCCGAGTACAATCTGACAAAATAGTGTCTGACATGGCAGTGCATATGAAATAAAGGTTTCATAGAATCATAGAATGGCCTGGATTGAAGAGGACTACAATGATCATCTAGTTTCAATCTCCCTGCCACAGGCAGGGTCACCAACCACTAGACCAGGCTGTCCAGAGCCACATCCAGCCTGGCCTTGAATTCCTCTAGGGATGGGACATCCACAACCTCCTTGGGCAACCTTTTCCAGTGTGTCACCACACTGTGTGAAAAACTTCCTCCTAATATCTAACCTAAATCTCCCCTGTCTCAGTTTAAGGCTGTTCCCCTTGTCCTATCACTATCCACCCTCGTAAACAGCCCTTCCCCTTCCTGTTTATATGCTCCCTGCAAGTACTGGAAGGCCGCAATGAGGTCTCCCTGGAGCCTTCTCTTCTCCAGTCTGGGCTAAACAAGCTCAGTTCCCTCAAACTTTCCTCATAGGAGAGGTGCTCCAGTTCTCTGATTATCTTAGTGGCCCCCCACTGGACCCACTCTAAGAGCTCCATGTCCTCCCTGTACTGGGGGCCCCAGGCCAGGACACGGTACTCCAGATGGGGCCTCACAGAGCTGAGTAGAGGGGGGCAATCACCTCTCTCTCCCTGCTGGCCACTCCTCTTTTAATGCAGCCCAGAACACAGTTAGTCTTCCAGGCTGCAAGCACACACTGCTGGCTCATGTCCAACTTCCCATCCACCAGGACCCCCCCACTCCTTCTCTGAAGGACTGCTCTCAAGGAGATCTTCCCCCAGTTTGTATAAATACCTGGGATTGCCCCAACCCAAGTGCAGTATCCTGCACTTGTCCTTATTGAACCTCATTAGGTTTTCATGGGCCCACTTCTCCAGCCTGGCCAGGTCCTTCTGGATGGTTTCCCTTCCTTCCAGTGTATCAATTGCACTGCTCTGTTTGGTGTCATCTGCAAATTTGCTGAGGGTGCACTTGGTGCCATCGTCTGTGTCACTGATGAAGATGTTGAAGAGCACCAGTACCAAGACCAAGCCCTGAGGGACACTGCTTGTGACCAGCCTTCACCCTGACACACAACCGTTAATCACAACCCTTTTGCTGTGTCCAGCCAGCCAATTCCTAATCCATCGAACAGCCCACCATTCAAATTCACATCTCTCCAATTTAGAGAGAAGGATGTGGTGAGGGACCATGTCAAAGGCTTTGCAGAAGTCCAGGTAGATGACATCCATCGCCCTTCCCCCATCCACCAAAGCCGTCACTCTACCATAGAAGGCCACCAGATTGGTCAGGCAAGATCTGCCCTTGGTGAAGCCATGCTGGTGTCTCGAATCACCTCTTTATCTCATATGTGCCTTAACAAAGCTTCTGGGAGAATCTGTTCCATGATCTTCCCAGGCACAGAGGTGAGGTTTACCAGCCTGTAGTTCCCCAGGTCTTCCGTTCTCCCTTTCTTAAAAATGGGAGTAATGTTTCCCTTTTTCCAGTCACTGGGGACTTCACCAGGCAGCCATGATTTTTCAAATATAATGGAGAATGGCTCGGCAACCGTCGGCTGTCATCTCTTTCAGAATCCAAGGATAGATATCACCTGACCCCATGGACTTATACATGTTCAATTTCATGAGGAGGATGCGGACTAGTTCCACTATTACAGTGGGATGGAAACCTCTCCCCACACCCTCATCTAGAGGCTCATGGTCCTGGCAGACATGGGAAGCCTACACTACCTGTGTAGGCTGAGGCAAAGCCTACTGAGTACCTCACTGAGTACCTCAGCTTTTTCTATGTCTGAGGAATCCAGCTCCCCACTATCTTTCCTCAGAGGGGAAACACTCTCCTTGGCCTGTCTCTTCCTGCCTATGTACATGTAGAACTCCTTCTTGTTATCTTTCACATCCCTCGCCAAGTTCAGCTCCATCTGCACCTTGGCTTTCCTAATCCTATCTCTACACACATGGACAATAGCCCTGTATTCCTCCCAGGCTACGCAACCCTGCTTCCACTTTCTGTACATTTCCCTCTTTTCCCTCAGTTTAAGCTGCATGTTCTTGCCCAGCCATGATGGTTGCCTGCCTTCCCTGCTTGACTTCTTCTGCTGCGGGATGAAGAGCAATTGCACTCTCAGAAGGGTGTTCTTAAAGAACTGCCAGCTCTGATCTGTACTCATGCCCTTAAGGACAGTTTCCCAGTGGATTCCACTGAGCAGTTCCTTGAGCGGCCAGAAGTTTGCTCTCCTAAAGGTGTGTCACTGAATTCCTCTGTGGACAACACCCACTGACATCCATCGATGCTTGCTGCATACTTATGGAGACCAAACAGTGGATGTGAGCTCAGTGAGGTGGTGGGTAGTGATTACAGCAGTGATGACAGCTATATGAAAGGCAAGCCACATTCCAGACACCCATATACAAATATCATCACAAGAAATGAAGAACATCTCAATTAGCTCATCCATGTAGATCAGTTACTGGTGGTTAGAATGTAGTTGAGAGTTTGCTCCATCAGATAGTGTTATTTTGCTCTTTGTATCTGTTGTAGTTTTCATGGAAATAAATGGGAGGCCTCACTTTTGGAGTAACAAGAACACCAACGTCTCTGAATCAGGGCCTGATAAATTGCACACCTTGTAAGCAGAAACAGAAATACAATTATTAAACATGCAAGAAAATACATAAATGTATACAAAAATTAATAGCTTATTTTTGTAACTGCATTTTCTTACTACAGGAGTAAACTGTTGCCTTTTAAACAAAGAAAGGAGCTTCTAAACAAGGCTTGACATTTTATATAATGAAGAAATTCTACAGCAAGGTAAAAAAAAAAAAAAAGAAAGATTGAGTTTTTATGTACTCTGTAAGTATAAAACTGTGAACAAGAGACATATAAGGTAGTCAACTGTTAAATTCTTAATACCTGAGTTAAAATTACTTATTTTTAAGTAAATTTATATAGTAATTACACTCCAGAAATTATTTAAAAGGGCTAGACTCGGGCTAGACTATCATTTTTCATTGACTTTGACTTTTTAAATTCTTTCTGATTTGAGGAATTTTAACAATTTACTCAACTATGCAATGATTAATAAATATGTATGTTACATACTAATAAGTAGGAACAAGGTCATGTAGCGTGCATGTAGCATGCAGCTCAGTAGTGTGTATTTTAGGACTGCCCAGAAGAAATGTGTAAGATATGTGCAAATACAGTTTACACTGCTTTTGAGAAATTCCTTTGGAAGTACATCTGAACTTAATCCTAAGTTATGTTGTTCTCTCCTTCTACATTATCAGTTAAAGCAGTACTTTAACAAAATTCTCTCCCATGTAGCGGCACAATCAAATTATAGAGAAAGGCACATTTTGAAACAGTGCTATTAATCCTTCTCCCAGAAGTAGTCACAGAAAATCATTATATCCAATTTAACTATTCTAAAATTTTCTGTTATTCTTTAACTAGAGGCATTTTATAACTAAAGATTTCATATACACCTCAGGAATAGGGTAAGGAAACTTGAACATATTAGAAGAAAATGACAATATAGAAGAATATAGCATTAATATTATAATCTTTGCTTGTATGTGAGTCCTTAGCTGTATTACTAGAACTCATCTATCAAAAAGTTTTTTAATTTAAATTTGTGCATGAGCATGAGAATCATGATGGATGTTGTTATCTATGTATGCATTTAAAGAGAAAAAAAAATTCCCTTCCCTTTGTAGCAGCCAAGTTCTCCACATTTTTATTAGCTGAGAAGATCATTTATTCTTCCTATCTTGTTTAATCATTAAATGAGAGGACTATAGCAATAGAACCTTTAAGTGAGTTCAAGTGATCTGGACATGTACATACACCTGAAAATCACCTAAGCTCTGAAATCTCTTTAAGTGTACCATGATCTTGAAAAATAGCATTTAACAGTTGTTTCTTAAGCAGAAGACCATTTTGGTGTTTTGTATTGTGGGTGTTTTTTCCATTTCAACTTTTTTGGAAAGGATTACATCCTTCTTCAAGGAATGGATCTCAGTTTTGTTGAACATTTTTTACTACAGTTTGCTGAAATCAAAATGCTACTCACCTACAAATGAATTGCATCTTCATAAGTGATGGGTAAACTTCAAAAGGTGCAGAGATCATGTTTATTTCAGTTGTTAAGTAAGAAATTCCAAAGCAGGTGGCATTGCAGCCTTTCAAGCTCATACAGCCCTTGTTCCCTCAGAAGTTCTTTCAAAAACCTTTCCAATATCTTTCATTTGTTTGTTTGTCTGTTTTCTTTTCTGTTCACATTGTGATGTGATTATTATTGCATAATCACTTCATCACTTTTGTCCTTCATATATTTTAGGCAAGTGTTCTGAAGTGACTACCTTTTCTGGAACCTACAGAATTTGAAGATGCAGCAATGGGAAAAACTCCCAAGACTCAAATCACCACTCTGCAAATCCTTCCCTTAGTTGAACTGTGTTTTCAAAACTGCAGCATGTTATTGTATGTTATACAATATGTATGTTATATGCTCTGTAATACAACATCCATTTTTTTCTTTTTTCTTTTAGGAGTCATTAGCCATACAAGAGGGAATTATTACATTGGATTTTGGCCATCTTTGTGAAAAGACTAGAAAACAGAAAGACTGTGGCAAAAATCTGCCAAAATTGTGGACCTCTAGATACAAGCAATAGCTAGAAGAAAAACACCACATCAATCTTTATGCTCTTAAATGCTAATCATCATTTGTGAGTCTTATTTTCCAGGTCACTTAACACCTGGCTCATCCTTATTCACCAGTGAAGTTAAAGAAATTATAAAGAAAAATGTTCTGGAGAGTTTTGAAGAAGTCAGCAACAACGAGGCACCAACACAAGTTCCTTTGAATCTATTTCCTCACTCTATCTCCCTGTTTAGGAACAAGGGAATCTGCTAGATAGAGTAGTGCTAGAAACCAAAATAAAATAAAGTTAAAATATATGTAGGAAAGTGCAAGTTAGAGTTACTTAGGATAATAAAACCAAGATAGAAAATATGCTCAGTTATAAAAAGTCAGAAACAAAACAGCAAGTATAAGCTCATGGGGAAGTTGCTTCCCAGGAGTGAAGCCAGGTAAGTAGCCTGTTAGTTATGCTGGAGAAATTAGGATAATCTGTATTTAAGATATACCCATATACCTAGAATTTCTGGTACATGACAACAAATTAAGTGAACAACAAATTAGGTGAAACAAGAAAATGAATTTCAAACACTTATCATGTTACACATAAGCAACAAGATTGCCATCTTGCCTTTGCTAGTCTGGTTTTCTACTATTTGTTTGTTTTTTGCTGTCTTAATTGTCTCTTATTAACATAGGATCTTCTCGTGCCAACCATAGAAATACAATAAATCTGTTCTGGTCACTTACATGTTTTTAATTCTCATTGCTGTATGATTTTTGTTTTACTAATAGAAAAACAATGAAGGGAATTAACTGGGATTCATCTGTGGGAGAGGTGAGAGGGTATTTTTAACAATTGGTAGCAGACCAGTCCTTGTGCTGTAAAGAAGAGATGGACTTTTGCAACAGCATGTCATTAGTGGAGTAGCAGTAACCTGTATCACAATGTTGTAATCCTAGCTCCTATTTCTTGTTGGTGAGTGAACAACCCAGCACTTAGAACTCTACTTCACAATAGCAGAAAGAGTCAACATCTAAGGCTCAGAAAGCAGTGTCATTTTGATTGCTTGTTCACCAAAGGACAATTATCTCCATGGATAGTTCTCTGATACCTTCTGCTTATAATCCACAGAGTCAGAAGGATGTTGAGGGCAGAATACAAAACACAACAACATTTTTTATTTAAATCAAATTAGTAGAACTTTTCAGAATGACTAGTAAACCTTTTCAGTAGGCCACACACATGGGAAGATAGATACATATCACACAGACTATGTGTGTATCGCAGTCTTAAAGCTTGGACACGGTTACTGAATATGTGATTATCGGAATAAATGTGAAACTTGAATTAACTGCCCAGTCTCTTGGAATATATACAAAAAGATCTGAACAGCTATTTTCAAGTATGAACAAACGTATGGGAACTGTTGAGCACAGCTATTTTCAAGTATGAACAAATGTATGGGAACTGTTGATCCACAGCCTGTACCACAGATTGAGCACCTGGGGAAAGGACCTGGTCAGACCTGCAAGCACAGGTGAAGACTATTCACATGTGTGACTAGAAGGGGTGGAGCCTGGCTGCACCTCTCTTAGATCTCATTTAAGGGCTGACTGGGATTAGAGAAGGATCTCTTTCTGGAGATTCCTTCTTGTTGAAGCTTTTCTTTGCAAATCTGGACTCTTCTGATACGTGTGACCAATCTTCTTTCCTTCCTTTATAGCACCTTTCTATTGTGCTGGTCCTTCCATTGCTGTATCTTTGTTGTAAAGCCTTGCCCATTGTTTTGATCTGTCCAATTGCTACAAAAAATTAAAAACAACTAATATGGTACACAAACACAAAAAAACAACTTAAAAAAAAAAAAAAAAAAAGAGAGAGAGAAAGAATGTTTAGTGCAAATAATTTAATAAATGCAACTCTTACTAGTACTGTAGTTCAGATCTTGTTTCTCTCCATGTGTGTAATTCTGATAAGTTAAATCTCCTGTGAGGATTTGGTCATCACAAACAAAAGAATTCCACAGCTGCAGAACACTGAGTATTGCAAATTATAGGTTAAATGTAAAAACAAAAATAAAAGCTGTGGTGACTGATAACAGCAATCACTACAAGGCAGATTAGATTTTGTGGAGAAAAAAAAATACTGCAGACTCAACATGGTTTATAACATAAAATAACCCAAAATATTTGGGATTTTCCATTGTTTCTTTCAGTTGTATATGTAACAGGTGCATGTAGGATGTGTATGCAAAAATGAACACATGCATGCACATGCACGCTCCTTTGTTAACACGCCAGGGCATAAGATACATTCTGCTACAGTGATGCTGAAAAAATAAAAACCACTCCCTCATAAGTGTCAAAAATTAGGTAAAATTAGAATGAGATAAATTCTATTAATTCTTTCTGCATTTGGCATGTTCAATTTTGGGCAGTCCTGTGGAAATTATACACCATGGACCAGCATTTCTTTCAGCAGAAATCCAGGGGTATTGGAAACATTGTTACTAGAATTAAAGCACCAAACCTTGGTAAGTTTGGTAAGCTCTCAGTAGAGTTCTGCACAATTCTCTTGGCTCAGAAAAACACTTTTGACCAATGGATAGAAAATATATTGCCTTGGGATAAAGGTTTGAATAATGTATTTCCCTCAGACCATCTCTTCTGCATAACCTCTTCTATTCTGTAGTACATTTATTAAATTCTGTCTATACTATTTGTGGATCTGCATCGTTACAGGGGTCAAAAATGTCCTACACTAACAGGTTACTTAGTGACTATACAGCCCATACTTAGACATTTTATCAGAATATGACTAATTTCTAGTCTATGCACACTTCAATCCCCCAAATTAGAAGATTTTAAAGTTTAATTGCCGTTGTATCCAGTTAACAAGAATGAAATACCTTCTTAGTTCTGAAAGACAAATTAATCCTACTCTCACTTCATTTTGCATATAATCAAAGCTTCTCAGGACCCTAGTAGTTTTTTATTTGAACAGAAAAATATTCTTGAGGTCATCAGAGTGAGTGAAATTGTTGAAATATTGTCTTTATAGAAATTACTGTAGAAAGATCTCACTATCATTTTTATAAAATTAACAATAAAACAATAAAGGAATGCACTCAGAGTAAGAATGATGCTTTTTGGGGGGTGACTCATGTTTTTCCTCATAAAGCTGACAAGTCTCATAAAACAGGACAAGTCTTTGAGATAAGAAGGGTGGTATCCACCACATTTCACTAATTTTCTTTGAAGTGATGGGAACTTACAGTAAAAAGCATCGTATCTTCTAACCATTCTTACTGTAGTTATAACTGACATTCTGTTCATTTTAATTCAGTAGCTTCCTCCTTAATTTGAACTTTGTAAATTCTGTACTACTAGAAAATGCAGCTATTCTGTATATAAAATGAATATTCTCTGTGACTGAATGCTAAGGCTGGACTGTTTAAGTCTGTTTTTGTGCTATCACCATGTTATTCACAGCCATGAATCAGCAAAGCTGAAAGGAATGTGTCTTCATTTCCCTCTATTGCTCTTTCCTTGTAATCCTGTGTTCTCTGTTCACAAATTGAATACTTTGCAGAAATGTTCTGGAAAACAACAACAACAACAACAACAAAAACAACAACAACCCAATCTCATTTTCATTTAGACTGTGAAAGGTATCAGAGAAAGACGAGAAGTTACCTATCCTATGCTCTGTTTCCTTTTCACCTACTTAGGTCCTGAAATGATGAATCTGCCTTTTATGAGCTGGCATTTTCTATTGAATGCTAGGGATTTCTCTGTGGACCCTAATGGGGAAAATGCTGTGAATGATGGGCATTAGGTAGTGCAATGGTTGTAACAATCAGTTTCTTGTGCTTCTTGACTAGCAGAGCAGGAGGAGAACTTCATAAATTTTGTCAGATATTAGCTGTATGAGTAAAAAATAAATTATTGTCAGTAATAGAAGTAAAGAGGTACAAAAACCTGTGTAAAAGATAAATAATTTATTCATAAATATTTGTGTGTTTGTTTTCACATAATCTTTGCAAGGGTAGGAAGTGGAATTATTCTCCTCTAAAGGAACTGAGGCACACTGACAATCTCAAATATGCATATTGAAACACTTAATATTTGATTTTTGTCAGTTCATATAACATGATACATCACATAGCTGGAAATCCTAAGCATTTCTTCAAACCACCTTCTCAAACCAAGCATGAAAAATATATATAATAAAACCCTTATGGTTTACGTAGTCTGAATACATCTTAAGGGCAAGTGTTAACGGCAGATATTAGTTCTGTTCTTTGGGAAAGAAAATGATGATCCTAACAATAAAATCAATGTTTTTTCCTATAAGTTTTTTAATCCTAAAGCAAATAACACTTTTCTATAAATGAAGATGGAATCTTACTGACAATATTCAGCCTCACAAAGCCCCCAGGTTTGGAGAATTTGCTGATGCAGCTATGTGGGTTAGCATTTTCTAATCTAGACAAAGCATTCAGCTTTACTGCACTCTGCCTGTTGATACACTGCATCTGGAAGAGCAGGGTGAGAATGCTTGGTTTCTGTGACTTTATACAGGAAGCCAGAATCAAGCACAGAAAATATCTACAGAGAAAATTTCAAGCTTATATTTGTGTGTTTTCATGTTTACTTGTTGATACTTGAATGTTTTCATGGCTACAAGATTTAACAAAATATCTTAAACTAATTGTGTTTCAGGTATTTTATGTACAGATACATATAGGCATATAGGAGCATGTGTGGGAGGGGAAAAAAGAACACCTAGGGATTCTCTGCAATGCAGTTTTACATTAGGGCTTCTAAGAGCAGACAGAATGTTATTAGACCATAAAAGCACATCGAGCTGATTTATGGTTTCTGATCAAGGTTTCTGTGAAAATTACTCTGCATCACCAGCTCAAGGTGACTGTTATCATTAATGTGTGGAAAATGAATGAGATGGAGAAACTGTTATCAGAGGAAGAAAAAGGGAAGCACCAAGCCAGTTTATATAGCACAGGCGTCTCATTTTGTTTTACAGTGCATAGAAGACTGTCATCAAAATGATTGCTTTGGGGCAGAAAAGGCAATTCTGGATAATTAGATCTTATAGCAGGCTTTCTTACACCCCGTATATAAGAACCATCAGGTATAATACTTTCATGCTATACATCATCTTCTCTGTCATGTAAACATTCTTAGAATGTCAAAAATGAATAACATCTTTTTTCTCTGAAGTTCTCGTCCAGAAGAGATAAAATTCCTAACATGACTTCAGGAGTCTCAGCGATCAGGACTATCACAGATTATCTGATTGCAATTTACATTTTGACCAGCATTACAATAAAAACTTCATAATTTTTCCACAGTGTCCTTTTTTTGTATGCTGTATCATATGCTAGTTTGAGATTTTTTATTCTGTTTTCACTTTCTTTTGAAGACAAAAAGCTATGTATACTGTCATTTAAATACAAATGCATAATGCATTTTTTAAAATTTCCTTCATGATGTCTGTTCTAAAATGCACCATAACTATTCTTTACTTATAGCTTATTTGTATTAAAGATACACTCACTAACATAATACTACTTACAATTTTCTTTGTTTTCTCTTTATTGTTTCAAATTGCCTGCACTCTTACGTTTTTTTGTTTTGTGTTGTTATTGTTGTTGTTTTTTAACTGTATTTCAAAAAAAGTAAGGGAAATAAATATGGAAGGAAATCCATCCACAGTGAAATCACTAGTGAAACATGGAAAACTATTCAGGACATCTTAGGCTTCCCTATAATTTTTAAAACCATTCTGTAACATTTAACTTTTAAATTCTAAGATATAGTACATTGATGTGCTACATTCTACAAATCTGAAGAACATCAGGTCTAGCACACAGCTAGCTATAGCAGCTGATCTTACAGTCACTAAGACACGTGTTCAAAGCAGCATATGGAATAAAGACATGCATGTATCTGAGGGATAGGGTCTTGAGTTTTAGGACATGATAACAGATCAGTTGAAAAATGTTTTCAAACTTATTTACTGCGTAGAACAAATATCTTTCAACTTTTGTTCACAATAGGATACAGCATTTTAGTTAATTCATAGCACTTACCAATAGAGTTTAAAACATCTATATTGTTAATATCGCTGGCTGAAATGCTGTACACTCAAAAGGATAATTTTAGCTGTTTTTATCTATCAGATGCACTCTGGGAGGAAAAGAACTTCTGTTTGTATGCAAGAGTGATTGGCTTGTATCATTAATAGGGTGGATTTCCTGGTACTTAATTGAAAGCAGGTGGATAATTAAAACAAATGTGTATCTAATCAAGAGCCAAATATCAGGTGATTGTGAATATTCTGTTCAGGATAGAAACTTATCTTTCAAGGCCATTTGTTTTAGAGACTAATATGAAAAATGTGAGAAGTGCTAATTCCTGAGGTGAGTATAATTAGAATATCAGTGGCAGTGTCCTATAAATGGTTGATAAAAAGCTTATGGTGTTTGTGTCTTTTAGCTGTGTGTTGTGATGTTGTTTTGTAAGAGTCTTTGTTAATGTTATATATGTTTTTATCTTTATTCCTTTAAAATAACTCTAAGGAAAATATGAGTTTTCTTTTTTGTCTGTACTTGTCATTGTGCATTGAATCTAGTTAATTTTGTTATGTTACAAAATATTTGTATAAATCTGTAGAAAGTTGTTAAATGAATGTGATGTTTATCTTAAAATATTTTTTCTAAATATGTGAGCTAAATTCTTGCTAACCTCTGACTGCTGCTCAGGAAAGCATGATAATGGAGAAACAGTAGATGTTCACAGTAGTGTTTTACTAATTACTAGCTTCAGGGTACTTTCCATGTTGTAGTTAAACCAGTACTTAGTGCTTAGGAAGAGTTTTTGATATCTAGATCCTGATGGTAAGTAGAAGTTTTTGCACATTGATTATTTTTCCATTTTCAAGGCTTCAAATTAAGGAAAAGAGAAACAATTTTTATTTTTACTCCAAATACAGAATGTTAGAAACATGCAACAAGCATTGTGTGTTTTCGTCACCGCTTCTTGTTTCTTTGACCTGTTTTTCTGATGCTTCTGGAATAATTTTCTGGTCCCTTAACTTGTATGTAACTTTGCTACCAGGGCTGTGTTACATTTATAGATGTAACATATTGCTAACTTTAGATTCTAAACTACTAAAATGTTTCTTGAACTAATTATTATTTCCTTTGTCTTATCAGAATAAGATCTTGGTAAGCAACATAAACATGCAGCCTATTTAAAGCACTACCAATAGAGCTTATTTTCACTGGCTTTTTTTAGTTTTTTCTTCTTTTCTTTTTCCTCCAATACTTCAAATTCAGCATAAAGTTGTTTGTGATGGCGCAGTAATGTGTTATGACTCCTGTTTGTTAGTAATTAAAATACTTCGTACTTGTACTGAATCATAAATACTAGCTTCAAACACAGAACATGGGATCACAGAATCACAGAATGGCCTGGGTTGGAAGGGGCCTCAAGGATCATGAATGTCCAACCCCCTGCCACATGCAGGTCCACCAAACTCCACATTTAAAGCAGACCAGGCTGCCCAGGCCCCCATCCAACTTGGCCTTGAACTCCTCCAGGGATGAACAGGGTATCCATAGCCTCTCTGGGCAGCTGTTCCAGCATCTCACCACTCTCATAGGAAAGAACATTTCAGAGGGACCCCCTCATTCTGGAAGTCACCCCATTTCAGAGGGACCCCTCCTCTTACTGGAGGAACCTTCTGGGGGAACCTCCCGTATTTCAGAGGGCTTTCCCCAACTCTGAAGGATCTTCCCCCCCTTGCCCCCCATTTCCATTTCAGGAGAAATCCCCTCTTTTGAGGACCTCCTTCCATTTCAGAAGAACCCCCTCATTCAGTAGAACCCCCTCATTTTGGAGGAACCCCCCTAGTCCATAGGAACCCCCACCCTTCATTTCAGAGGAAACTCCCCATTTTTGAAGGAACGCCCCCCATTTCAGATGACACCCTCCTTATTTTGGGCGCAACCCCCAATTCTGGGGGAGCGCTGTTATACTGGAAGGAACATCCCCAGTTTCAGAGGGGCCGCCTCATTTCGGAGAGCCCTTCCATTCTGGAGGAGCCACGCCCCC
>JAOWBP010051082.1:0-16747 GCA_028571105.1 Tragopan temminckii | reverse complement strand
AAGGATTTCTCAACCCTTGCCCAGGACTTGCTTGGACTTGTTCATCTGTGTTCCCAGCAAGCTTTGAGACAATGATGCAAAAGAATAATATCTTACACCTACCTATCAAAAATTACTTTTTAGCATATTCACACAGTTTTGGAACAGTTTGTGGGCATAAACTTAGTTTGATAACGTTTCTTTAATATTTGCTAACTTAACAAGCAGTGCAGTGCATTTCTAGATGTTAACTTTAAATAGTTGTAAACACCTAAGTAATTCCATTTGTAGAATTTCAGAATAGAATAGTGGTATTAAATCATAGTAATCCTGTTCTGAACTAAAACTTCATTATCCAGCTGTAACAATCACCATAGTAGGGAAGACAGTAGCAGTAAATCTTCTGATGCTCATACAATTCAGCCTCTATCTCTGAGTTTAAGCAAAAAGATCAATCCTTGATTTTCTGAAGCTGAACTCAAACATAAGACAAACTAGTTCTGCTTCAATTCCCAGCTTCCGAAGATTTTTCTTTGGAAACTGTAAGTACTCACAGTACTTATAAACCCAGCTTACCAGTTCTTAAGACCCTTCGACTCCATAATCCTCCCTTTGCTGCATGCTCTGTAACCTCTGAATGCAAATCAAGGATCCTCTACTGATAGTTCTGACTGGCTGTTGAACAATCCTCTCACATTAAAGTCTTTTTTCATTATGCAGATAATTCTCCCTAGTTCACTTACAACTACATTAAACTTCTATTTTCTTGCTATGTTATTTAGGTTTGAATACTTTCATAACATTTTTTATACTTGGAGAAAAACCTAGATCAAAGTCAAGAGGAACCCAAAAGGAATTTGAATCTGATTCATGCTAGTTCATCTAATAGGCCAGAGAGCATCTTCAGATCCATCCCTCTTTCTGACTTTGAAAATGACTACAATCTAGCAGTAAATTTGAAGGCTACTTCCCTATTTTACTTCAAAGATTTTACATCTGTCTCATTTTTGTTTCATTTTCTCCGAACAACTATAAATCCTCAGTAAGATCAACTAACACTGAAAAAGACACATGTAGAGACATTCGACAATTCAGAAAACTGCTAATGGAGCTTGTCTGCACAGCAGACCAAACTTTCTCTGTATGAAAATTCTGCATTCAATTAACCCTGTTTCCCACCTTCTTTCCCCCCCTTTCTTTTGTATCAACTCATAAGTGGCATCCCAGGGCAAAGAGAAAAGCCGATAAATGTCAGCAATCTGAAGACCTATAGGCTACTTGGGAATATCTCTCGGAAGACCTCAGAAGAAAAAGAAATACCTACAGCATAGCTTGTCATAGGGTGTTGTTACATAGTCCTGCTTGCCAGAGGCGACCTGTTCCAGACTGAGGTTCCTGCTGCAAATTTTTGAAGCTTTGTTCAGATGTTATTACAGTCAGGACTCATTAAGTTCTCTACAGACCAGGCAACATGTTTTGAGCTTATAGTAATAGCTTTCTAATATCCCTGCAGAACGGATCTCCAGAATTTGCTAGTGACAAATCACATGTACTATTAGAATGTAGTAGAGAAAATACAGCTAAAGACAGATGTTGTGCTTTTTCTTCCATTTACTACAAGAGAATAAATATAGTCTTTCTTCACGAAGAAGGGTCATCTGAGTCCTTTTCACTCCCAGTGTGAATGACAAACTTCACAGATGTTCCTCTCTGGAAGGAAAAAAATGATGCTTTCTTGAAATACAGAGGTCAGACAGGACAAAATTATGCCTTTGTTGCATAAAATGTAACCTTTTTGACCAATATTTGACCAGATTTTTTTACCAAAAAATATGATATCTTCTAAACAAGCTGATTTAGGAAATGATAAATCATCTGGTAGGAAGTCTACTCTTAGGGTTCCTGGTCTCCTCTCTTGGAGAAAGCAGATAATGCTACACTGGGCACCCTTGTCTCCTATCCCTGAATAATGACATTCAGATGAAGATCCAACATATAGTATAGGAATATAAGTCAGATAGTTTTTATAAGGCAGCAGAAGCATTTTAGACTTAAAGTATTTAGGTATGCATTCCAAGTTTGGAAGTGATTTTCTGAACTCTTCCTGTGGGAGAAAGAAAAATGTCCCCATGTTGCTGGTCTTTGTCAAGACAACTCCATCAATCTTCTTGTTCTCTGTCTCTTCTACAGTGATTGACTACTTATCTAGATTTTTTGGGGAACAGAATAGTCAGTTCCTCTGAAGCCAGCTGACTTTGGAACTGCCTAAAACTGATCAAGATACTCAGAAGTTTTATAGCAGAAGAGATAAAGGTGTGAGCACATATAGACACATTGTTCATATCCAGGTGTACAAGATAGGCACCTAGATCTCATCTGCTCACAAAATAGGACTGAAATATGTTAATAGAATATGTATGAAGGCATTTGTACAGTGTCTGGTGAGCAGAGTATTGTAATCTGACTCAGTCATTAAGACACAATAATTACATAGGCTGGCATTCCCTACAGGCAACAAGGAAGGAGCTGCCATCATAAAAAATTTGCATACATGTAAGAAGTTTTTTGTGAAGAAGTATTATTTTGTTTGTGGCAGGAATAAAAGCATATGGAAACCAAAAAGTGTATTTTGCAAGAGCAAAGCAAGGTATTCAGATTCAACAACTATCTGCTCATGATTTTAAAAATACCAAAACTCAGAAAGGAATGGTTGCCTTCCTATGTCGCTCAACATTTCTTTATACTCGAGCTTCTTTCACCACTTACAAAGTAAAAAATCTCCATTTTAACAGAGTAAAAGAAACAACAATTGCACTCTTTTCAAGAGAATGGAGTTACCCTCGTATGTTAAAAATTCCCTATGTAAAGGCGATAACAATAGAAACAAGCAGAGGGTCTATTTTCCTGTGCCATCTGCAGATTTCCTTTACACCACAGTGAAAATTCCAGAACAGACCAGTAATATCCAAATAACGAGACAAATTATAATAATAATAGCAAATAAATGACAATATTGAGACATATCCTAGTCATTTTTCCCTTTTATTTTGCCATGGACATTCTATTTTTTCCTATTAAAATAAAACAAATGAAAAGCACCAACATTTTTATCTATTTTGAACGTGTTACTTAAAAAATGGATCCCTCTTAGAAATTTTATTAAAAAAAAGTTAAATATATTCTGCTTTTAAAAGTGGAAATGATTCTGTGCTTTTAATTTCTTTCTGAAGTAACAAATGGCTCTGCATCAGAATGTTGCTTACCATTACTGGTCCTGGCCTTAGGGAATGTTACTTTATTACCTTTCCAAACCATACTTCAGAGGAATTAATTAATTGATGCTCTTAGCAGCCTCATCCTGACAAAAACATATGATACTCAAATGTTAAACATGGAAGCTAAGATGAAACTGTCAGGAGAAGGCTGAAAGTGGTTATTAATATGGGTTTTGATAAATATCTTCTCAGGCTCACACTGTGCCTCGTCTACTTTCATCTTGGAAAGTAGTTAATCTGATTGATGAAGATTCTGTTTCAGATTGTCTCCATGCTGAGTTTAATAACTGTGCTTTTTTTTCTAAAAAATAAAAAGTCCCTTATTGCAAGGCAAAAATGCTTTGCACTGGCAAGTTTTGTGATCATGTAAGAAGCCTAATAGTGAAACCCTTTTTGCTCCCTCTGTGCTTGAATAGTATTGCTTAATTATCACACCATTCCATACACGACAGCATCCTGTTCACTTCCCCCTCCCTGTGCACTTTGGAAAGCAGACAGATAGGAATGTTGTCATATGTTGCTAATGTTAAGCCCTCAGGCTTAAAAGAGCAAGCTCATCATGGCATCCTATCAGGTCTCCAGCACAAAGGGGCAACACAGTGAGACAGTTTTGTGCCATTACTAATATTACAGTATTAAAAGAGAACAAGCTGATTGTTTTTACTATTATTTAAATAATAAAAATAATTGTTAATTACATAATCATAATTAGTTGCTAAGTTAAATGAAAAGGTGTATTTTTATGGAGTAACACCTGTAGATTTTACCCTACACTATGCAATTATTCACGTTATAAAGAGCAAAACTTTAAAATGTCACAACAAAAAATTTGATAAAAGAGAATCTCAAATATACAGCATTGCTGAACATAAAAAACAAGCAATAGGATTACTATTAACTACTAGTTCAGCTTTGGCTGTAAACATCACTGTAACATATCTTCATAAAATTCTTCTATTAACTTGAACCTCGGATATATTCTGCATGAATATCCTGATTTATAGTGACAGCATGTATCACCTGTGATTTCCCTAATTGTAACAATTAAGTTCCCCATGCTGTCTATTCACTACGCTACATAAAAGTGACTTCCCCAGGCCACCACTTTAACTACGCTGTGTCTTTCTTGAATCCTACCACTGACTCCACCTTTTCCATAGTTCCTAAAGCAAATTATTTCTTTTGTGTCTTACAGACCACACCCTACAAAACAGATTGCAAATTCAATCCCAGCCTCCTGATCAGCCCACGGTTGGGCTAATCATACATTCCTGGTGATGCTTTCTCTACTCCTGAATCTGACAATTAGGGTATTTCGCACCCTCTTAAACATCTTTTTACTGAAAAGACCGGAAAATCTTCACAGCCCTTAGATTTCTGGAGTGTGGAGACCACTATCTGTTATGATGTTCCTGTTTCACCTGAGATAGGGTTAATTTTCTACACAGTAGCTTGTATGGTGCTATGTTTTGGATTTGCTATCAGAGTTAAGCTACAACATATAGAATCGTAGAATCATTAAGATTGGAAAAGACCACTGAAATCACCAATCACCAACTCATCACAATCATATCCAATAAACCATGCCCCTCAATTGCACATCTACAGATTTCTTGAACACCTGCAGGGATTGTGACCCCACCACTTCCCTGGGCAGCCTATTCCAGTACTTCTCCTCTCTTCCCGAGAAGAAATTTTTTCCTAATATCCAACCTGAACCTCTCCCAGTGCAAATTAAGGTCATTATCTCTTGTCCTATCACTGGGAAAAAGTCTGATCTCCACCTTACTACAACCTCCTTTCAGATAGTTTTAAAGATAAAAAGTCCTCCCTGAGCCTCCTCCAGACTAAACAACCCTAGTTCCCTCAGCTGTTTCCCATAAGGCATGTGCCCCAGACCTTTCACATCTTTGTTGCATTTATCTGGACACACTCCAAGGCCTCAGTTTCTCACTTGTAATGTGGGGCCCAAAACTGAACACAGACCTTGAGATGTGGCCTCACCAGTGCTGAGTACAGGTGAATGATCACCTCCTTATTGCTGCTGACTACACTATTTCTAATACAAGCCAAGATGCCAGTGGCGTTCTTGACCACCTGGGCATACTGCTGGCTCGTGTTCAGTCAGCTCTCAAGTAACATTCCCAAATCCTTTTCCTCCTCTCAGCTTTCCAGCTACTCTGCCTCAAGCCTGTAGCATTGCATGGAAATATTGTGACCAAATTGCAGAACCTGACATTTGATCTTGTTGAAGCCCATTTTATTGGCCTCAGACCATCAATCAAGCCTGTTCAGATCCCTCTGTAGGGCTTTCATACTCTCAGGCAGATCAACACTTCCTCCCAACACTTTGTGTCATTTGCAAATTTACTGCCAACTTGTTTCATCCTGTAGCCATTCTGAACTCTCCTTACTGACTGATACCTGTGAGCCCTGGCTAACAATTGTTTTATTCTTCAGGAAAAAAGGTCCCACAATGACAGTGCTAAAAATAGGCTGTATTCAAAATTTGTATGGAAGTTCCCATTAAATTATCTTCCAATCTGCTAAATGTACAGCTGAACCTGCATAATACTGAAGTCTAATGGGTGGGTTGAAGTTAAAAGGCAGTGCAATACTGAGAAGCAAGTATTTCATTTTATTGACAGTCCAGTCAAGAATACAGCCCTTTAGGAATTGTCTGGGAAATGTCATTTTGTGTGAAAATACTGATTCATCAGAAAGTAAATTTAGAATGTTTCAGATTAAATTGTCCCTCTATTCCAAAAACTAGGTAATAAAAGTTCTCTTCTGAATATTTTTGTTGTTGTTTTTTAATCTGAAAGAGCTCTTCATTTCAGACTTGTTTGTTTAATGGTTATTTCTTATTAAAATGAAAAGTTGAATATTCTAAATTATTGTAAAAAAAAGTTCCAATCCAATCTAAACTTATTTACGTACTAGTACTACATAAATATTTTTGAGAGGGGCAGTAAAAACTTTTTCAAGTCTTAAAACTAGTCAAAGAAACACAAGAATTACAGTACATCAGGGTGGAGCCTGCTGAAGTCCTCTCTCAACACTGTCAACAAACTCAGTTTTTTTTGCTGCAAAACTAAGGAGCCCACTGGAGCCAGACTGCTCCTTGTTCTAGTAGTTGGGATCTTAGCAGATGTATGAGTGAATAGAGAAGACATGAATCCATGCACGTTCTGAGATCTCCTCAAACATGTTGGAGCAGATTCAAATGCTGTGATTCTTACTATCCCTGAAAACAAGGAGAAACTTTCATTGTATTCTGGTGGGAGCTTCATATAACCTAAAACGTAGAATCTGTTCCCTCTGCTGAAAAATAGAAGAATAAGTGCTGTGTGGAATGAAAACTACAGAGAGGCAGAAAAAGAGAGAGAGAGAAAGAGAAGAGGGGGAAAAAGGAATTAACGGTGAATGGAAAATATAGACTTTTTGGTACAGAAAACAAGAAAATTAAGTAAAATTAGATATTTTACATGGAAAATTGAAAGCTATTGTCCTTGGTAGGCAGAGAGGAGCATATTTTCCTTTGGGCTGGGCAGCATCTTTCAGACGGAGCAGAGGATGGAAGAGGAGGGCTGGTTCTCTCCAAGATGATGTGTAGTCGGTATTCTCTTTGCTAGCTCTTGGTCTTCCCTCTTCTTCTCACAGCACTGAATGATATGTAGCATAAGAAAATTAAGAAAATTTTCTCTTAAAATTTCTTAATCTAGGTCTTCCCTCTCTGTCCTCATCTCCTTATTTGACTTTCATTTTATGTATTTTCTTCCCTTAATGAAGCTGATGAGTTTTATTGAACCTACTAAAATTGTACAACATGATTCAACTCCTCTCCTTGGGTAAATCTCAGAGATGACTTCTTTAGAATCTGTCAGATCATTGCTGAAGGGGCAATTTTCTTTTGTAAAAGAGCGTGCTATATAACATGTTTAAAACTTGCTCACAGGAGAAGTGAGTTGGAAGTACTGGACCTTATTACTTTTTTATTTTTGTTGTTCTTAACAAACATAGAAAGCAATCACCTTTAGGAGCTAAAGTATAGCAGAAAGTACTACAGAATAGAAGCTTTACCAAAAAACCACCACAGTATACTGGTGGCAAACGATTATTAAGAAATGAAATTTTAAAAAATAGAAAATGACATTTAGCAGTAGCTCTGAGAAGCTGTGGGGGTACATATTAGTTGCTTTCAAAGCTGTGGAAGAAACAGTAGGCTTAAATATTTTCCTGCTGTTTGTATCAAACTCTGTGACTGTTAAAGTGATAAGTATGTCTGACAAGTTGAAAGAAACTGCTTTGTGACTAACAACAAGTTGATCTCATTACCTGCTTCTTGTATCAGTCTGGTGAAAGAGTAAATCTGAAGTTCAATTTCTCAATCTTTCTTCCTAATCAGTCTGGAAAAAAAATGTCTTTAAACTAATGTAACTGATTCCAGAAGGGGTTGAGGCCTGGGGAGGAAAAATAACTGTTCTCATCTTTTGAAATCTAGGCTTTAGTTGAAAGCTATACATTTTATTAAGATAACTTTTATCAGCCTCAGAAATTAAGTAGTCCAGAAAGAACATTTATTAATACTGCAGTTAGTCTCTGAAAAGCACTTAGGTATGAGCAAAATGAAATTAAATAAGAAAATTCAGTACCACTATGAAACATTCCCAAAACCAATACATGTGAAAGAGCATATAAAAGTGCCAGTATATGTAGATTGCTCTGAAAGTAATACCTCCTATTTATTTCCTTAGAATCTACAACAGATAGAAAAAGCACAATAACTCTATCTGATAGAGCAAATTCTCAGCTACAAAGCACAGTTTTTCAGCAGAGTCATCATCATTAGCCCATTTGAGTTGACTGAGACATTCTTTATTTCATGATGTGACAGCTGTGTATGACTGTCTGGAACATAGCTTGTCTTTTACATCACTGTTGACACTGTTGACACCATGGTGGTGTACTAACCACAATCCTCACTGTGATAACAGGCACTGTTTGGTCTCCATAAACATTCAGCAAACATCAGTGAATGTCAGTGGATGCCATTTTTTCTGCATGGAGAAATGTAATTTCACACCTTTCCTTCATATGATCTTCCATGTCAGACAACACTTTGTCTGAGTGCACCTCT
Organism: Tragopan temminckii; assembly: GCA_028571105.1. Taxonomy (NCBI): domain Eukaryota; kingdom Metazoa; phylum Chordata; class Aves; order Galliformes; family Phasianidae; genus Tragopan; species Tragopan temminckii. Next base: position 8,353 of record JAOWBP010051082.1, on the reverse strand, counting down.
GCTGTCACCTGTCTCAATGCAACAAAATGTAATGGAATATTGGTGGGAGGGTTCAACCTGTACTACTATACCACCAATATCTGCCTCTGGCCAACATAATGAAACAAGAGATGTTACTTTCAGGGCAGTTCTCATAAACGTATTCACAGCTGCAGGAAGGCTATGGTAGCTATTTTCACCTTATTAAACATCACAGAATTCAACGCAAAAGCCAAAACTGACAGAAATATAATTTGATCATTCTTATTAGAAGAGAAAGTTTTCAGAAGAGATTATTCATATTTATTTATAAAGATTATACATATATATATCATATACCATATTTATTATATATATGTGGTAGGAATAACTGGTAGATTTTTTGCCACTCGGCCAGAAGTAAAATCCTGAGTATTATGGCTAGCTGTAGTAATTTACTGTATTGGAAATGCAGAGGTGTAGACCTGCAGTTAGAAGCCATGGTTTTGCAGGATGCAGCTGCGAAGGGGAGCCTTACCTCAAAAATTACTGTCAGAAAAGGACTTTGGGGAGGACAGATTGGCCAGCTACTGCAACTGTCATTAGGCAAAGCTCATAGATGAAGGAGCAATACAGCCAACTTATGGGAGAAGGTTTCATTTTCACAGTGAAATATACTGATTACTGAGGGGAGAACTTCTGCTTCTGTATGAGCACAATTCATAATATTTGTTTACGGTTCTATTAATCAGTTCCTGTGGCACAGATTAAGATACTGGAATGCAAGCCTCTAATTTCTGTCCAAGGTTAGTCCACTGTGTTTCAAAAATAGAGCAGCTGTACTTGGAAAAGGGATAGAGTAGAGAAAGTTTCAAATCAGATGATAGGACAGAGAAATGGATAAAAAGGATTTTCCCGTGCTCACCTCCATGGGTCTGAACTCTTTATATAATATGATTGAAAGTGGAGGCGACAGATTAAAAAGACATTTGTGTAACCCGGCAAGAAGAAAATAATGAAACTAGACAAAGGTCTTGTGATCTAGTTCATTGATAGATAAGCAATAAGGAGCTATGGCAATCTAGATTCATTACAAAAGACATAAATCAGAATGACAGGATTCAGTCAAGACATACAGAATTGCCACGTGGCAAAGGAAAAAATGCTAATACTGTGACCTTTCACTGTGTAAGAATTATTAAGGTAGCAAAACCAGAGACTAAACATGAAGAATATTTGGATGCTATTGGAAGTTCATCTAGGCTTGGCAAATTCTCACAAATCCTGGTGTGCAAGAAAAGAAGTCCTATCAGAGCAGTTCGGAGCCTTCTTTTCCATTTTTAAGTCCCTTGGGCAAAACCTCGCCAATATAGGATTTTTTATACAGGCGTGTGAGCACATAATGAAAAAAAAATCATAGTGAGGTTTATAAATACATACAATTTAATGATGGATTAAATAATAAAATTTAAGATGAAAAGAATAAAATGTGAAAATAAGTCTCACAAGGTAGTTAAATACTCAAAAATCTGAGCCAAAGTAAAATTAGATTTAGAAACAAGAACTACTTGGAAAAATCAGTGGGACTTCTGTTTCTATGTTATTTATTTCAACATGTCACTTTTTGATTCTGACAAAATATTTAAATTCCCCAGTTCTGGAAACCCCTTCTCGTGTCTTAAATAGTCTTTTTCCTTGTTTTCTTTTTCTCTGCTGTACTAAAAAGAAAATATGAGTTGTATACCACATTCTTCTGGTAACCCAATAGCAGGGAGCATGAACCAACATTCAATAAAATGCAAGAATTAACTGGACTGTTTCAGTGTTCGTTGATGACTGCTGTCCCTATCAGTGTCTATACCTTCCGAAATGAATTATTAGTCTAATGAAGATCAAAAAACTTTTAATGTTCTGAAAAGCAAAATGAGTGATGAGCCATCCTTATGTTTGGATCCTATTTGAACTGTAATTCATGACATTTTCTTACAAAAGTTACAATTAGTGTCATGGACATTGCTGTAATTTCACTGCAAATACTTTGTTTCTTGTCTGTCAAATTCAGAGCAGCTGTCACAATTCAAATGAATTGAAAAGAAGAGTAATTAAAAATCCCTACTTTATTAAATTTCCAGTACACTTTACAAAAGTCAAAGTAGTAATTATACAGATTTCAGTCAAAACTGTATTCTTCAAGCTTTTTTAACAGAAAATTTTGCCTTCTTCTTCTTTTGAAGTGCCAGTTGTGATTCAAAAAAAAAAAATAAATAAATAAATTAAAAAAATAAAAATGGAAGTCGACTAAGAAAAAAAATTGCAGTGTATCTCCAGCATTAGAAACTAACACCATGCACATGGAAGGCAAACAATAATGGTTTATTATGATATTTTATTTATTATTTATTACATTTACTGTTATTTATTATTATTTATTATGTGTTCATTCCATCACCTAAATCTTTTTTGTGCTTTGAGGCATTTACCATGTAAACTAATAACGTCATTAGAGAGTCATTCAGAATCAGATACCGACCTTATATCACAGTTTTCCAGGCCCTCAGGGAGACAGAATCACCCAGAAAATTTTTGCCATTAAAAAAAAAAACCAAAAAACAGAAAACTACCTGATGCAGTCACTCTCTCCACAGACCTACTGGCTCATGTAAAATAAAAAGGGAGACCTTTCAGCCAACTCACAGATTTTTAGAAGAGCTGTTGGTGTAGGGGTGGCAGTGTGGCTCCACAAAACGTCACACAATTTCTGTCTAGTTCTGCAACTGTGACTGGCCTCATTTATTCAATAAAAGGTTCTTTACATGTGACCTAAACAACAACAAGACTTAGTTCTGTAGAAGTATATGAAAAATTCCTAGGGAAAAAAAAAGCAAAAACTTTGCAAATATTTCTGCTTCTTGAGAATATTTCTTGAAATTTAAACTTAATTCCTTATCAAAGTTTTATTCAGAAAAATGCTTATTGTTGTTTGTTTGCTTATCTCTAATCCCAGCAAACTCATCAACACATTTCTAACAGAATAACAGGTAGATAAATCAAAATAGTATGTCAATCTTCCTTCCCAAAATTTCTGAACGGATATCAAGGGAGCTGAACAAGAGAGCTCTAATCTACTTAAACACATTTGTGAGCAGATATAAATATCTAAATTTGTAAAAAAAAAATAAAAAATTCACTGTTAGTTATTCTTTTGTTTCAAGGCATACTTGATTTGTTTCTGAGTGCAATGTCCTTTCACCTTTTCCCCCAAAATTACCAGCCTCCTTTTGTACAAAACATCATATTTTCAGAGCACATGTAGGCATCATATAACTGACCTGATTTTTAGAAATGTTGAGACTCAGCTCCCTGTGTAATCAATATATATTGATTCCTCATACTACATTCTCTTTATGCAGTTGAAAACATACCAGTATTACTATCCAGTATTTCACTGGGCTGCTATAAAAAAAAATCTTAGATATCTGTGCTATTGATAAACTAAAAATAAGTGTCAAACTGTAATACCAGTAGTGTTAGTAATGCTCAGCATAAACATTTGTTAGAGATCTTATTCTCTGATATGTAAGAAAGGCTTTCCAACTGAATGCAGTAGACAAGAGCTGAAAAAATTACCTCTGACCTCTCAGATATTTTGCTTAAAATCTTTCTTAGAGATGTACTTCTTAACATCACATATTTGTATCCTACATTTTGTGTAAGAGTAGTTTTCCCATTAAACCAAATCACTGATCCTAAAAGGTTTGTTATGTTTTGTTCCTATCATTTTTATCATTCTGAAAATGCCATAACTTCCCTCACCTTAAGGCTCTTACTGGATTATAAACTGAAAAAAATCGACGTCCTATCTCTGTTAACCTTTGGCAAAGCTTGAGGAACTATTTCTTGCTCATGAAAAAGCCATCTAATTGCTAATCTATAATCCTTTTAATATGCTCTACATTTTGGATTGATCTATTGCCAGCTGACCCAGCAGTGCCTGTGGCTATATTAATCCTATTATTCACATGTTCTGATGGAACTCTGTAATGAAGTCTGAAAGGCTTGCATACTACTGATATTAAGGATGGTTACACTTGTATTGTATTGTACCTAATTATGGAGCATCCTATTGTTCCCACCTAATTGTTCAAATTACGTTTTTTTCCCAAGGCATAATTTATTTTCATTATAAGCACTATCATCTGTGTTTTTTTTTTTTTTTTTTTTTTTTTTTTTTTTTTTTTTTAAGGGGAGGGGAGCTTATTTATATTGGCAAGCATTACAATGCTTGACCAGACTATCTGAAAATAAAACTAACAAGGTAAGCAATGATATCTAGAAAAATAGAAGTAGTAAGCAATAATAATATCTTGTATATTTAGAATATAACCTGAGGATTCTAAAGCATTCTAAAAACAAAGAAACCACTTGATCTTAAAAATGTTCTTTTAATAAAGAGCATTCAAAAATATCTTTGCTATTGAGAGAAATTAATGAAGCATGTTAATAGAAAAGGCAATTTATCTCAACTGCTGCAGTTCTTAAGTCCAAATTCTTCATTGCTTGTTTGTTCAGTTGTTTTTGTTGTAGTTGTCTGCTGTTTGTTTTTTTGTTATTTTTTGTTGTTGTTTTGAGGGTTTTTTTCCTTCAAATACAGGAATAGAAAGCACTGCATTGACTTATTGTTTAGTAGTATCAAACATTTCACAACTACAGAGAATGATGTCATCACTTCAGTGTCCCTCAGTAGAACGCAAATCTTTTCATTCCATGCACTACACAGCAATGAAAGCATACCATCTGTAAGAACTATATCAGAAAAAAAGTTTCTAATCCAGCTATCTCTATTACAGCAGAAGTTGGAAAATAAAGGCCCCTATTCCCTACACTGATGCCCTTCACTGAGTCTTATTATATCTTGGGTCATGTATCTCCAAAATCCTGCCCTGCAGTTACAAGAGAAATCACTTACCCTTCATGATGCCATAAGAAAAATAATAGTATGGCCCCTCAAAAAAAATCACTCAAACTGATTGTCATATGTGTTATTCTGTCAAGTCTCCCAAGAAACAAGAACATCAAGATCAGAATACTGTTTTCTAAACTTGGAAATGTACTCCATTTGCTTTGCATTGTCAAATAACGTTTGTTTTATTTTAAATCTTAAATATTAAAGAAGATTAAGGATATTGCAATATCTTAGCTGCTGAGTGATTAGCAGAATACATATGCTCCCATTGGCAGAAAAAAATAAAACCAATACCTCAGCCAAATAGTAACCTTCAGCTACTTGTGCTTTCTCTTTTGGATCTGTTTCAAAACAGTAAAACTTCACCACCAAGGTCTAACCTTAAAGAAATAATGTCACAATGGAGTACTCATCACTCTCTTAGCCTCACTAACTCTTATCAATCTTTATATACAAAAATAAATTAATAATAGAATATATTTAAAATATTTTCCAACCTTGGTGATTCTATGATTCTGTGGCTTATCCTTCACAATATTGTGCAACTGTTTAATCTCTTGTGCTTCCTCCATTAGGATTTCCATACTGGATTCTTTCTTTTCTGCACATACATCTGAATTTCCTTGCAAATTGTACAAGGGAGACTGAGGAATTTGGTATGTATCTTCACAGCATCAGAAATTCAGTAACTATCTCAGAGGACCTGACTGAGGCAACATTTTCCATAGCAATTGTGGCTAAATTCTCCTATCCTCTCTACATCCTATGCAACGTGCTACTCTCCTGAGGTACTTTCTACACTGAAGGAATCACCTGCAAATGAGGTGTACAGTACTTAAGGAGTCTTGATAAGCCAGAAATGGAGATGGAAAATTCCCGTGGGATTTCTCAACAACCCAGTTTCCCAGTCTGAGTAGTAATGCCTTTGCCTTACCAGTAACCTTATTGTCATTCTAAGGAGCCACTCTCTCAGGTGAAATTCACATGGGCAACAGTGTAACAACTAGGACAGAGAGTTGGTAACTGATATAAGCGGAAAAATAAGTAGTTCAACTAAGGGAAATCAATAGATTATTCAACCCTTGGCAATGCATGCTATTAGCATAAATGTGCTCATTAGTCTGCTAATAGACTTAACAGCCAAAAGCATCTTTCCTTTTAGGAGCATTAACCGGCAGAATGTAGCAGAGACTTACACTGATTCATTGTATCATCTTAAGAGAACAGTGACAACAAACACATTGCCTTTGACCAACATTATCAAACACTCACCAAATCGGAGGGGGAAAAATTCCCTATGCAGAACATCGGCATTGCTCGGTTGACGCATTAATTGGAGCTTGCTCGACTGACAGCAATTAAATAATTCAATCAGCCATTAAGAGGTTGGAGAATCAGGTTTGAACAACGTTCTCATCTGGTTTTCAGTTGTGATATTTTTCCTCGCTCTAGTTCACGCACATCCAACTTTTTGACTTGCCTGGGCCACACTGAATGAATAGCAATTGTCTTGAGCTGCATGAAAAATATATAATATAGATAATGTATGAGGTCTGCTTTAAAATTAATGTCTCTTATTTTATTATATTGGCCCATGACATCAGAGCATCAGAAGATGATGTTGGTGGTAGGACAGTAGAGGCTGAATCGTTCCACCAACATTTGAATCTTTCCACCATTACATTTTGTTGCCATGCAACAGATGGCAGCAGAGGGGCAGTCTGACAAATTGGTGTGGAAGTGCAGATGAATCAAAGGTATGGAACCATGCAAATGGTGTGGATCCATGCACAAAAAATGACACCCATTGACATTTATTGATCTTTGCTGAACATTTATGGAGACCAAACAGTGAATGTGAGTACAGTGAGTAGTGCATTTCAGCAGTGGTGACAGCAACATGAATGACAAACAGCATTCTGGATGGCTCTGCATAGCTGTCACATAATGAAATGAAGAATGTCTCAATTCATCCACGCAAACTTCATATTATTACCAGAGAACTGTGTATGGAGCTGAATATTGGCTTCAATGTGTTTGAGACAATGATGGCAACACTGGAATATTTCAAAGTTTGCACTAGTCCCAAGAACGCTCACACAGAAACAGAAAGAACACTGTATGAAGTTTGTCAGACCTATTGAACCAATATGAGGCTGAAGGTGAGTTTCCTGGGTTGCATCATTACCAGTAATGAAATATGTCACCATGATTAGCAGACCTCAAAAAGGCAGTCCATGGCAGTTCATTCACATGGCAGCATGTGAATTCCCCATTGAAGAAAAGCTTCAAGTTGCAGCCCTCAGTGGGTAAAGTGATGTGAACTGACTTACATGGGAAAGGAGTGATCCTTCTGGATTCCCTGGAATCTGGATAAACCATAATCTCTGACTGCTGCATTGCAACATTGACTGAGCTGAAGGCTCCAACTTCCACAGTCAGGCTAGAGAAGGACACCCTTTCTTTTGCAAAATGATAACTGCAGGCCCCACCTCAGTTTGAAGACCTTGGAGTACATCGCCAGTCTCGGCCAGGCTGTCCTATCACGCCCACTGTATAGTCAGTATTTGGTCCCTTGTGACTTCCATCTGATTGAGCCAATGAAAGATGGACTGTTTGGGTAACACTTTCCTACCAATGACACTATCATAGGAGCTGTAAAACAGAGGGTCACCTCTGCTGGGTATAGATTCTGATGAGCAAAACATGCAGGCACTTGATCATCATTGGTAGAGGTGCATAACTAATGGTGGTGTCTGTGCTGAAAATTTAAGTTTGTAGCTAATAATGTTCTCTGACAAGTAGCGTTATTCTCTTCTTTGTATATGTTGTAGTTGTCATGGAAATAAGGAAGGGGAATGGTAAAAAATAAAATAAAATACAAAAAAAACCATGAAAGTAGTTGGATATTTGATCTTGTTTTTGTGAAACTGATGCAATTAATTGCAATTTTTACAAGTTCTGAAAGTATTCATTCAGGAATTTCTAATGCAATTTTATTCTTTCTATACTTATAGTTTTTTCACAAATGTATGTACAGTCAAAACAAGATTCTAGCAGTAAGTAATTGTTGTGTGCATCACTTTTTCTTTGCTTTGCTCTCTTCCCTTCCCTCCCCTAATAAAAAAAACATCTGGAGATATATCTGTAGAGTTGTTACTTTTTTCAATATTTCAGATCCCTGAAATCCTGACCACGCTTTTATGATCTCCATTTTCAGAACTGCAGTTTCATTACAGCTCATTTTAATATATTATTAAATATATTTATATTTAATATATTATCATTGAAATAAATAGCAACAACAATGGTTAAAATTTTAGTTTTGTAAGGAAGAAGAAGAGGGAAGTATTGATTCATGTCATTTCTGATTTTGACTTAGTGGCACAGGTTACCACTATCAGTCAGTTAATATGTGTACAATCAATGGAT
>JAOWBP010051081.1:0-16749 GCA_028571105.1 Tragopan temminckii | reverse complement strand
GTTGGAATCTTCTCAGGTGGAGCTTTTGGAGCTCCAGGAAGAGGAAAGTCAGGGCTCCCTCCCGCTCTGCTGTTCAACACAGCCAGTTCCTTAGAGACTGCTTCGAGGGAGGAAGTAGGATTATGAATTAAACCTTCGTCCAAGGAATTGTCCATGAAGGCAGCAGGAGTAGCAGTGCTGTTGGCTGCTTGTGCTGTCCCAAGGGACAGGAGTTCTCTGGTCTGGGCGCTGATGTTAAGACCTCCTGCCTGGGACTCTGATGATAGAGCTACGGTGTTGCTTGAATGTACTGATGGAACAGAAACAGCCACCTTTTTATCAGGTTTAGAGGAGAGTTCCTGGAACAAAATGACAACAGAAAGCAAAGTCAAAACAGAGGCAGAATCTAATGCTGAGAAGGGAAGGACAGGATCCTGATTTTGAGATGGAAGGTGTGATACCTGTCCAATCTCAGGTACCCTCCTTCCAGACTGGTACTCCTGCTGCCATCAAATCTAGCTGCTGTTCTATTTTTTTCCTCAAGCACAGAGCAGACTGCTGCTGTTTAAGAATACAACTTCCTTACATCTATGCATAGACATAAAGCTCAAGTACAGGACCTAAGATGGCAGCCTCTCAACTAGTGGGATGTATCAAATGTGTGTACCAAAAAACAGAACTCACCTTCCCCTTCACCTTAGTAGGAGCAACAACCTTCTTCTTCGCCCTGTTTTAAGGGAGACAAAGAAAACATGGGTTCACTGAATGCCTGTAGGGAAGCATCCAACCAGGTGCCCTGTTAATGATGATCCACTGAGCCTTTTGCAAAGAACAGAGGCAGCATCTCAGGTTGCTAGGATTCAAAATCGTATGACATTTGTTGCTGCCCTAGGAAGTCCCAGTTCCCACACAAGGGAATGATTTAGGGAGCAGAGCAGAGATTCTGAAATGGTAGCAGAGCAGTGAAAGCACTCAACAGACATATCCTGCACCAGCTGCAGGGCTAGGAGCTACAGGAGCCCACTGCTGACCTAATTATCGCAATACCCAGAAAGAAACAGATACACAGACTATTTTGGAGAAAAACTACACACTTCTTCTAGATTCCCAGAAGAAGTCAAGGATGCAAAAGCATCTGCCAAATTCATGGAAAATAGATCACTTGGTCTGGTCAGATGCAATCTCCGGTACAAGACATCCCTGAGCTGCTGGAGTGGTACGGCTGAGGGAAGGATGAATCTACATTCTATTTCATACCCTTTCTCCACTTCCCCTCTTTCATCCAATGCCAAGAACAGGACCATCTGTCTAACAGATACCAGCCTAAATCTATGTCGTCGTCTGTTATACGCTGCCAGCAAGATTCATGAGATCCTTAGGCATTAAGGCACCTGCCCAACTGGATTCCAATAGATCCCTTGGTTTGTCACCCACAGGTCTGTTTCTCCCATTCTCACTGCCTTAAGCTCATCGTACCTCTGCTTTAACCTGGCAACAATGAAGAAGGAATCCAGAATCCAGTAAGGATTAACCGAATGGGTGGCAATAATCACAGTGCTGGCATCACAGTCCATTTTACTTAACTATCTCCCAGGGCCTAGCACAGAAGCTTGACTCCAGCCTGTTGAACAAGGCCAGGAGGCAACCTGGCATCAAAGATCATTCTCTGAGCCTGCTGTAAGGCCCAGGCACCTCAGAAAGGCTGTTGCTGGGAGATGTCACACACCACTTCTCTCCCTAGACCTTCCGAAACGAAGCAGCGCCAAACTGTCTGATGGGAGGCAAACAAGCTCAGGTGTTCCTGCACGATCCACCCAGGCCCCAGGGAACGCAGATCACCAGTTATCACTCTAAAGGAATGCTGCACGATACTCACAGGACTGATGTGAGGTGTCCGTGTACACGCCTGCTCTCCTTAAACAGTGTCCTAAGAAGGGAAGAGAGCAATGAGAAGTGATATCCAGCAAGACCCAGTAGAGCAGCTGGGATCACTGGAGACAGAGCTGCACAGTACAGCAGGGGACTTAGTGAAATTAAAACCACGGAAAGCAAGTAAATATTCATCCATTTTCAAGGAAAATCCTCTTGAACTCCCTCACTCCATTCCCTCTCTGGGGAGCTACGCTTGTAGGCGCTGAAAGGGCCATTAAGGCAGTGTGGTTGGATAGTAGCTAAGGAATGAGCTCTGCCAGCCTAAAGACCTGACAGTCAATTGGAGACACAGCACAGTCGTTCAGGCTGAGTGTTGCTGCTGCCAGAGATCATCAAGAGCTGGCAGATCATCCAGGAACTCTTCACCATGTTTAAGGGGGAGAGGTTTCCTTTCCCTGTTTTATATACAGCAATATGGATGAGAAGCCTTCATACACTGCATTGCTGCTGCCTTTGCATCCCAAAAAACAGAAGTGCCTTTGCAAATCAGCACAATCATTTCTTCAATTGTCTAGACACAACCAATAAACAGAACTTCATCCAAAAGCCATTACTGCTGAGACTAAGTAAACCAGAATCTTATGCAAGCACTGTTTCACCTACAACAGCTGCCACTCTGCTGGTTTCCAAGATATCAAGGTGAGAAGCTTATAAACATACCACCAATACTGGCATACGGAACATGCTTTCCTTCTGCTATTAACATACTCAGTTTTTAAGGTAAAGACTTGTGTCATCCATTTTCTTTTAAAAAGCCCACATATTTTAACCTTACAGTCTTATGTTAATTGCCTTCTAGAACTAACCAAGAAAACAGAATCATGGCAGAGCCTCTCTGAACTCAAACACAAAGCTGATACTCTGTTCACCTTGAGGCTCCTTTTAAAGATGAACTTCTGTGCTCACACTGACAGCAAATCAAGCTGATTTGTCCACAAAAGTGTCTACAGCTCTCCTAGCGTTGCCAAAACCTCCCCTCCACTTCTGCCTGGCTGGCAAGCTAGCCTCTGTCCTTAAAACAAAAAGTCCCAAAAGAAAAAACGTTGTCCCTTAGCCACTGAGAAGCAGTCAGGGAAACCATTTTTCTTCAGTCATTTCTGCAGTCAGCTTCATTGGAAGATTCTCCTACAACAAGTCTTGGAGGAACACCTGTATGCTTAAGAACAGTTTTACCTACAAATTCAGGAAAAAGATTTTCATTTGCTTTTATTCAAAGAGGTTTTAAAGTTGGTGAGCTAAGACCACCCCCAAACTGGTAATGTCTTTATTAAGGAGTCTGCACCCACTTTTCCTAATACCACCATTTAGCTCCCACAATGAGCAGCACACTACACACAGTACTGTACTTCATGTACACATGCAACTGCAGTAAACTGCCATGGTAGTTTTCCAGATGGATTTGTAATTTGCTTCTCACACTTACTGCTCTTAAGAGCTGGTACCCATTAAATCAAAAAAATAAGTCCAGCAGAGAAAAGATTACAGTGCTATCCAGCTCAATAGGTGCAAAGAGAGAGATGTTCCAGCAGTAGGACTGCATACTTGTCATTGTTTTAAATCTAGTGAGCAAAACAAGACAGGCCAGAAACTGATGACATTCTCAATAGAATGACACTCTGCAACTTGTGTAGCTCTCTGCAATCATCAGCTCAGTGGCAAGGATGATAGACGGCGTGTAAGAGCAAGAAACAGCAATCAAGACACGAATGTGATTTTCTTTACCCCTTCCCAATTCCTACTTATTTTGCTGCCACTGATATGCCTGTGCAAGTCCCAGATTTGCTACTGCCTTTCACTTTGCTTTCTCTTGGAATACTCTAGGGACTAGGAAAGGTTTCTCCAAGTGTCTGAGAAGGTCTTTGGTGATACAGATTCAGGAAACTACAGGCCTCAGCTCAGTGCCAGTTCTGATTCATAACTCGTCACACCCAGCAGCATCCATCAGAGGCCAACGCCAGGGCCAAGACCACTCAACGTTGTCACTAACAGCCTGGATGACAGACACAGACTGGACTCTCAGTAAGTTTGAGGGTGACATGAAAATAGGGTGGGAAGTGTCAGAGGGCAGGGTTGCCACTCACAGGGACCTTGACAGGAGAAAAGGGACAACAAAACCTTGAGAAGTTCAACACAGACAAACACAAGTCCTGCAGCTGGCATGGAATAACCCCACAGGCTCAGGGCCAATTGGCAACGAAGCAGACCAGCAAAAAAAGGGGGTCCTTGAGGACAAGCTGAACTCACTGCTTAAAGGAGATACCACTGGAAGATAACTAAATTCTGGCAGTAAGTGTATAGCTAACAGTACAAGTGCTTATTCTCCTCTGTTTAGTACTTGTGAAGTCACATCTGTACAGTGCCCAGTTTCAGGGCCCACACAGTACAAAGAGATGCTGACAAACTGGAGACAGTCCAGAGCCTCTGAGGACAGGGACACGTGACATAGGAGAGGCTGGAGGATCTGAGCTTGCTCAGCCTGAAAACCTTAAGAGGGATCTAACAGCAGTCTTCCACTAGCCAAAGAGTTCTGGGTACAGGGAGCCACAAAGAAGATAGAGGTACCTTTCTCAAAGGCACACAGTAAAAAAAACAAAGAGGGGATAGTCATTTCAGTGCAGCAAAGGTGATTCTGATTGAAAATAAAGAGAAAAGACTTGCGAAAAGTGACTATGTATCAGTACAGTAGCCCAGAGATGCTGTTGCAATCTCCATCTGCAGAGGCTTTCAAAACTCAGAAGGACACAGCCTTGAACAATCTGACCTAACTTTGAAACTAGCTGTTCTTTGAACACGGGTAGGACTAACAACCTTCAGGAGTCCCTTATGATATGGAATCCCTGGAGTACAACATTATTCTTGCTCACCTGGCCTGCATCCAGCCTTTTGGCCATAGGGGCTTCACCTCTCCATCTAGGAAGGTCTTCACATAATCCTCCAGAGACTGAGCCTTATTCTTGTCATACTCATAACCATCCAATTTAATCTTCACCAAGTGGCAAAGCAGCTCCCTGAAGAACAGGAAGATTTCAAATACAGTTACTTGGATTCATTTTCCCCAGATGGAGGTCATTCCACTTATCCAGGGCTGGATGAATGTGCCAAGACATGCCTGGCTGTGCATAAGCACTATGGATCAGACTGTAGCCAGCCAAGTGCAGGATTCGAGTCCAGGCATTCCAAACACCTTTCTAACAAAAAAGTCAACCCTGCACTGCCTCTGTAAGAAAGAGGCAGGGAAAGGCACGTTTTTCTGTATGCATATGCATGCACACAAGTGAGCCAGAGGAGAAAGGCCTTATACTCCGTCCCATTGTAATATCCTGAAGCAGCAGAGGTGGTAAACCAGTGCCAGAATTACAGGCGTCACGAACAACTGCAGACCTGAACTCCTTTGCAGGAGTTTGTGCTGAGAGCAATGGGAAGGCAGGAAGTGAAGCCCTCTTTGTTCTAAATGTATCGGCCATCTATGGAGCAGCATCCCAATTTGTTAGAATAAGATGAAAAAGACAGCATGACTGATTCTCATTTTCCCTGTGTCATTCTCCCTTTCACCCAGCACTCTGTCAGACCCTTGGGCACAAGGGCAGCAACTCCCAAGAGTTTAAAACTGTTTTCACAACCAGAAATCTAATCTCGTTAAGAGTCTAGCCAGTGGGATTTCAGCATTCTGTCACGTTCCTTCTTTTCCTAAAGATCTGTGCCCTCTCTTTTGACCTCCACATAGAGGCTTCTTAGCACTTCTCTCAGTGCTGGCTTGTACCTGGAATTGGGTTAGTTTTTTGCAATGTATTTAAAGTTGAGATTTACTAACTGCAATAGCGGCTTCTGCAAGCTTCCAATTTGACTATTACTGCAAGTGATTAATCCTGCTCCGAAACCAAGATACAAATATTGAAGTGTCTTATTCTACGCAGTTGGAAGTGAAGCAAGTCACAGGTTCACTTAATATCTAAATTATGCGAACCTTATTTCATCATTCCATTGAAATTTCTTTCGTGGTCCCGTGACGCGTTTCCCTCCCTTTTCATCATCCTCATCATCATCAGAGCAAACTCGATCTCGCTGCTCTTTGTCCTTTTCCTCTTCCAGCATTCTAAAAATAGAGATGAAGACAGTGCGGAAGTCATCGTCCTGGCTAAGCCAAAACCAGGATAAATCTCCCAACAACACTGTTCAGAAGTCTCACAAATCAGTGATAATAAACTCTCAAAACAGGGCCTAAACCTGCTGCTTATGGTGGAAGCTGAGCTAAGCACTCAGTGTTAATGAATTTCCCAATACTATGTAATAGAGACTGCAGAGATCCAGCCTGTCTGCTTTCAGACTGACACGTTTCTAAAAACATGTCTGGGCAGAAGTGAAACACTTCAGCCAAATTCTGGTCCTATCAATGCTGCTGTAGGTGGCATCAGTACAGATAGTACAAAGAACACACACTGTTTAATTAGGGCGATTAATGGCTGTCAGCAATTCTTGAATACAGGAGAAAAAAAAATAGGTGATACACTTCATGAGAGCAGTTTACAGGTTACAGGGAACTTGCTGAGAAGAGCTACAGATGCATAACAAGCGAACTATGAGCTTACTTGACAAATTTGGCCTGAGTATGGGCTTGGCATTCCTCCTGGTACTTCGCCATCTGCTCTGGCATGGCTCTACCAATGGCTTCCTTCAGCTTCTGCAGAGGCTCCTTTAGTCGTCCACCCTAGAGCACATCAGAGAACAGATGAGGCTCCAAACTGTGCTCCAGACAAGATACCCAAATTCAGCAGGATGAGATTTTGCCAATTCTGAACCCACACCACCAGATGGGGTGACACTCCATGCTTGAGTGGAGGACAACAGCACATCATGCAGACAGCAACTGTGCTCTGGAGGGTAACATGCATGGGAGACAAGGCTGTGCTACCAACATCACTCACCTGCTCATAGAGATAAAGCTTACGGGCACGCTTGACTAGAGTGTCCTTACTGCAAGGTAAGAATGCAGCCAGGTGGGTGTACACCCCCGACCGAATCTGGCTGTTCAGCTCCCGGGTCTGCAGTTCTATGCTGAAAAACAAGACAAACAAACACTGAGCAGAGATCCAGCATGGGTTCCTTAAGCAACAGAAAGGCAACAGGAAGAAGAGGTAAACAGACTCCCAAACTTCCTGTCAGCAGCTTCCTCCAAGTGCCTTGATAAACAGAGGCATTAATTTCCTTAAGGCTGAAGTATTGCACTGAGATGTTCACAAAGCTGTATGCATTCATCAGTCTTCTCCAGACACTTGAAGAAGAATAAAGCTATTGTCAGCAGCTCCTTGACACTGCACTGGCATTCTACAATTGGTGGACTCAAAGATACAGAGTAGTAATGGAGTTCCTCCCATCTTTCCAGAATACCAGTTGAACACAGCAGCGTTATTCCAGTTAAAAAAAATTCCATATAGCACATAAATAGCAAAGAACGTGCCTGACATCTCCAACAGGAAGAGATTTACTGTTCTTGTGTCAAGCTGAAAAAATTAAGCACATGAATACGAAGCACTGGCTTGAAAACAGGAGGCTTAGATACAACTCCTCCAGTTTTCTCCTACCTCATGTACACATATCACAACAGAAAGCTGTTTCTAGGAGACATTCATGACATCCTAGGTGTGTTCTGTGTGGACGGCCCACACTTCCTGCTAAACCTGCTCCTGAATTTACCAAAAAGCAATGCTCTCCCCGGTGTTCTCCTTTCCCTACATTAGCCCCAATTCTCAACCCATACAGAACTTACTCCAGTATGATATTGTTGATATCCTGAGTGAAGAATTTCTGCTTGCCTTCTCCCTCTGCAGCTCTAGCAGCCTAGAAAACAGAAGCATCATTTCATATACCAATATAGACGGGCACAGGGAATCAAAAGCTTATTTTTAAAACCACTTTAAAAATACTGCAAAACAAAGCAGAGTTATTTCACCGAGTTCTCTATCAACTACCTGCTTGTAAGTGGACTAAAAGCTGCCAAAAATAAGAGACACCTCTTAGGCATCCTCACTGTGAGTCCAACTCTACCACCTGGGCTGGTCATGTCCACACACCTTCCCATTCTGGATTCTGGGTGTGCTGCTGTTGTGTACAGTAGAGCTGTTACAGCACAAGATTCCTCTGCTTAATATGGGAAAGGAGATGGCTCAGAGGCAACTGCCTTCCTTGGCATTATTCTCTTGGAAAGAAGGGACAGATTTAGGACACGGCCTTAACTTCCCAGAAGAAGTGTCAGATTGAGCAATAGGAACACAGAGCTTGTCCCTGGAACAGGAAAGATCAGCCAAGTCATTTTTAATGAGGGGCAGGAATACTTATCAGCATGTTTTCCGGGCCAATCTGGACACTGACTCAAGAAACAAACAGAAAGAATCGTAGCCACAGGGGATCTGTTATTTCCTGTCAACACCATGGAAATTAAAATAGCTCAGGAAGCTTCTTGAATGGGATATGACAGCAGCTTGCAAAGCATTGCCCAAAAAAAAAAAAAAATCACACCCATGAAAAGTATGTCCAACAGAAAAATAATTCGAAGAGATGAGCAACATAGCAGAAAAGTGCCACAGAGAGTTCACAATCTGCTGAGTGCAGCAGAACCGATGTAAACAGAAGTGGGATTTGCCACAATGCACCATGTCAGGTTAGTGATTCCTTGCGAGGGAAAGGGGACCAAAGGAGAAGTAAAGGATTTCGACATCTCCTGATTTAACATACTGAGATTCAGGCTGGTAAACAATAAGATTATGCCCAAAAGGTGTGTACATTCCTGAAGCAATCTCCATCAGCAGCAGGTCACAGCTGGTCACCAGCAGAAGGCTGGCGATGTCAAAGGAGAAGGCTCAGTGCTGATGGGAACCCTCAACATGAGTACTCTTTTAGGAAGAAGAGGGTTACAATCAAATCAGTTCAAGCAAAAGATGAAAGGCCTGGAGAGTCCATTTAATTCATGGGCCACTCCTACCTGCTGGGACAGAAGGAACCTGGTTCTCATGGCAGAGAGAGGCAGTCCTCCATTCCAACTCACAAAAAAGCTCATGCCTCAAAGTCCTAACTGACCCATAGGCTTCAATTCATTAAATCTTGCATTTCGTGTTTAACTTCTTATCTTAATGTACAGAGTCCATCAACATGAGACATTGCAGCAGGAAAATCTGGGGGTAGCCCGCTATTACACTATCTTGCAGCAGCATAATAATTAACTTAGTATTACAGGAGATTCTGCAATATTGTTCTTTAGGTCAAATATAATTCAGAAGCAGGTGCTTCAGTGTTTTCTGTTAACAGCATGAATAGCAAATAGCAACAGCCATGAAGAAGCCCACTCTTTTCATCAGCTGCTACTTTCTTCAGTTCCTACTTCTGTTTGCTCACCACCACGTGCACACTTCACTGTTCTACTGAGAAATGTCATCTTTAACAGAAGCTAATCCTCAGTAACAGGAGTTATTAACCAAGAGATGCTTAAGTAATGGGCACTCTAAATCTCCAGAAGAAAGAATTGCAGCACTACAGTGGTCTGAGTACCACTTACGACTTCAAATCAATATTTAAAGACAAGCCTAATAGCAGGAACCAAACATCTCAGCATCTGCTGACAGGCTGATGTTGACAGCCCTCACACATCAGAGGAGCCTACAGGCTGAAATCATACTTCACTGACATGCCAGCAGAGGGATCCCTGGCCAGCACCCAACTCTTCCCCTGCAGAAGAGCAGATCAGATCCTAAGGTGAACCACAGTGTTCTGGAGGAGATGGACAAGTCACACAGAAGTCCAGCTGCAAGAGGAGCTACAGGTAGAAAAATTTGACATCACCCTTCTATAAATTAATATATTCCACTTCCTAAGCAGCACTGAGATATTAAAGATAGTGAACAAAAATCAAATTGCCAGCAATGCGACACCAGCCTGCAAGATGCCAAACTGTGTATGTGCCTCAGTGAAGGCATCCATTTGCATATGACAGAGGGAACAGCTCTAACAAATCTTCAAGCCCCATCTACAGGGCTCTTCTCATGCTGCAGAACAGTAATGGTGATGCTTTGCAGCTGCGCCCATCTGTTTTACATACACAACTCCATGTGCCTCTTCATAAACACTGCCCTGATCATCAGAGCACATTAAAACTATTATGGTGGAATTTGTCCTTTGGCCCCATTAGTTCACATTTGAAGACCACTTATGTTAAATTGGCTTCAGAAATTACCTATTGCATCAGGTGCATACTTTGTCAAGAGAGGCAAAAAACCCATACTGACAGCTGAAATGTGAAATTCAGCAGAAAACAAGGCTGAAGATCAGTGCTTTGCCACTGTCTGACACAAAGGTGTTCAAGGAAGTGCCTCGGCACAGAAGCAGACTGAGTGCCAGAAAGCTGTGCTCCTGCTTGGCACTGTGAAATTTCCTCACCTGGGTGAAGAACCCAGCAGAGCTGCCCCCAGCAAGCACACAGCCCTGCTGCCTGCAACGACCCACCCACCTGAGCCAGTTCTTTGATACGCTTCTCCAAAGGAGCTGGTAGCCCCTCCGGGAGGGATGGCAGCTGCTTGAAGTCCTGTTCTAAGCCTGCCCCAGCAGGATTGCTGCCATCCTCCACATCGTGAAGGGGACTCCCTTCTGGGGATTCATTGAAGAGTCTCTCCAAGTCTAGGTCAGTTAATGTGTCCATAGCCGTAGCTGCCTGAAGCAGGTCACTATCACTGGCATGACCAAAGAGTGATAACAATGGGTCAGGCATCGTCTCTGCCTCCCTTGGGGCTTGAGGCTCTGCTGGTGAAGGAGTCACCGCTTTCTGCTCTTCATCTTTTTTCTTCTGAGCTTCCTTCTCTTTCTGAAATTTCCTCAGCATCTCCTTGACACTGAGAGCTCCAGAGTATTTCTTCTTCTTTTTCTCTTTACTCGCATTTAATGCCGTAAAGCTGCAAACAAAGAAGGGAAGAAGAGAGGGAGTTGAGAGAGAAATAAAATAAGAGCAAGGAAAAGAGACAATGATACCTTCATCTAAGTTCACTTCAGCCACACGCACCAGTGCTTTGTTAAATCTTATCCCCTTACACAATTACAGCAGAAAAACTAAGCTATTTCCTACTAAGGCCATACCTAAGAGTTAAGGTAAGACAGAAGGGCTGAAAACTCACATGCACTGTGTGACATGGAGCACATTCATTCATTTCATGTTGTCATTCTTTTTCACTCATTTAGCTATCAGCTGTTCACTTAGCCAATTTCACCACACTTCAATTTCAGTTCCTTTCCCATCATTTGCTAGGCTTTCTGATGCACTTGTCCCACAACTCCTTTGTCAGACTGACTGACTATTGCCCATGGAACAGTACTTAGAGAACAGAAAGACAACGAGCATTGCTCTAACCAGGATGAATAGGAAATGCACAAGCAACTAGTGCAGAGGAACCAAAGCAAGAGTGTGACAGCCACGTGAAGCTTTTTGTCTCTGCTTGAACCAGGGCAAATTCCCATCTTGTTCACTACTACAGATTCATACACCGGCTGCACCATGTCAGAAAGCAAATCCATGCAGGAAAAAGGAAATCCAAAAGAACAGTTACAGGAAGAAGGGAAAAACTAGGATGAAAACGTAGCAAAAGAGTCAAAGACAGCAAATACAGAAATTGAAACTAAGAGATCAGGTCAACCAGAGTGCAAGTATAGACAAGTTTAACAGCAGCCCTTCAGACTAGAATAGCCACTCAGGTTTACAGCCCCAAAAGAGAAACTACAGAAAAGATAATCACCCATCCAAGAAATGCTTTGGGCAGGAATACAAACTGTTGGCCAGCAATAATGGCAACACAATTTTCCTTTCCACCCTTACCACCCGTGGCCTTCTAACCTCTTTCTCTTTGCTGGCCCGACGCTCACACCACTCTGAGCTCACGTCCTTCCTTCCTGCCCTTCCGTTCCCAACTTTGTCCCAATATTCACTTTCCCCAATACTGTCCATATCTGTTCTGACCATTAGAGCCTAAACTGAGCTCCAAGACACAACAGCATTTCCAGGTAGCTGTGCCCCTCTTTGCCCTCGTACTCTTGCTGTGGAGCTATGCTTTGCAACCTGAAGCTTCCCTTTCCCCATTCCCCACTGGCAGTTTGTCCACTGGTGTCTATGCAGCATGCCTCCAAGCCACACCCCAATATAACATGTACTAATGCAGAATAACAAATGCCACAGAGGCATCAGGCAGTAAGCATCCCTTATTCCTCCTTACCCAGCTTTTGGAAACTTGGACTTTTTGGATTTTTTCTCCTTGTCATAAGAATCATCTTTCTTCTTCTTCTTCATTTTTTCACCTCCATCTTTCAGCTTCCGCTTCTGGAAAGGAGTAAAACTGAGTCAGAATCAAAAGTGTTACCTGTACATGGAATTGGAGCTGCAGCCACAGAGCCACTTTGGACCCTCTGCCAGTAGTGTGAGAACAGCTCATTCCCCACCAGACATATTAACACAAACAACACAGGGGTATCACCACAGTTCTGGCACGAACCATCTTCAACATTTTACAGTGTACCCAGTTTTTACACTAGAAAAGATTCTGTCAACAAAGGGGAAGGAATGCCAACTGCCTCTACCATCTCCTCTTTTAGCCATGTCACTTTAGTATTGTGAAAATGCAGCCATCTTCAGAAAATACTGCCACAGAACAAAATCACTGGCCTCCTAGTGAAACCTCTAACATCTCAGATGAGAAAGTGAAGAACCCTCTAGTGTGACATGTCACCCCCACAGCAATAAGCAACTCTTTAGAGCGCCAGTGGGTCACCGACATTTCTACCAGGCAACTCCACCAGTAGTCTAACAAAAGCCAAACAATCCTCATTTTACCATCAAACATGAGGACAGAATGGGATTATGAAGTGCTCAGTTATGAGACAGTACATCTCCCTCCCTGTTTCTGTCCAAATCAATTCACAAGTCTCTACTTCCAATTTCAACACTCTTTTCATGCGGCAAACCCACCGAGCTCTAACAGAGGGAATACTCCTAGAAAGCTGGCTTGCTGACCTTGGGAGATTTCTTCTTTTTCTCTTTAACATATTCGTCTTCAGAATCAGATGCCTGCCGAAACTGAAGCGTTCCTGTGTTGATGTAAAACCCTCCATATTTTGTAGTAAGAGAAGCAGGAACGAGCTCATCGTACTAGAAATAAAAGAGAACAATCTATTAGCATTGTAAATTTATATTCAAAGAATCATCACAAAATTTATTTTATTCTGCACTTGAGCTGCTTGGAAAATGGAGTGGGACTTGTGCTCCCCCAGGGAACAGGCAGGGCAGTGGACACTTGTGCTAACTAGTGCTCTCCTGTCAGGCAGTTGCTGCAGGAGTTCTCATTACCCAGCCCTGGCACGCTCCCTGCTGGCACTACATTCATGTTCTCCCCAGATGCCAGCTCAGCCCCCCCCAGGCAGCTGAATTTAACCACCCTCACACCTGCCCAAGTACTCACTGCTTCAGAATTATCAATGAAGGAGTCAGATTCGTCGTATCCATACCCCATATCAATCAAGTCCTGAAAACGGTCCTTTCTACGTCTCTTGCCACCCTAAACAATAAAAGATTGATGGTATGCTCATCTTTCTTTTCTAATGACCACAGGGATAGCCCTGACATAGGACTCTAACATTCTCTCCAGTATAGAAAAGAGCTTTCTGCCTCCTAGGAGCAGCAGGAGGACGGAACCATCACTGACCCACATCATATGCTAATCTAAAGGTACAATAAATCCAGGTTTATGCTTTGTCATACAGAATCAAGAACAGTGCATTCAAATGCAGTAAAATGCTGTCCCAACAGACAGGTCAGCTTTATGCCAGTAGGCTTGATTTTGAACTGGGTCTGCATCTCTTGAATATTTCTGCCAGTGCAGAATGGTTGTTCTTTCATAACTGTCACAGAGCCAGTACAAACCCCACACTACAGGCACCAACCACGAACACAACGCATTAAGATGACCAATAAGTCCAATTCACATCACAAGACAATAAAGCAACTTGCATAACCAAAAGTACTGGCTGTAAAACATAACGTTGCTTTATTGCCATCTACAGAAGCAAAGTGAGAGGAAGAACAAGGAAATGGGCAAGGCGGATCAGCTTCCCTTCCACTGAACTTAGTGCTGATAGCAAACTCAGAGCACCGTTCTTAGAGACAGGAGAGGCTACACCATCTCATGACTGCAAGGCTTAGAAAACACTTTTTTTGCTTAAAAATAGGATACATTTTATAAATTAATGACAGAAATCTGCCACAAATGAAAATATTATTCACTTTAATCAAGCTGTCATCAGTTTTATGAACACAGCAGAACTGTTTTAGTAAATCACAGCCTTGAAACAGAAAAAGAATACAGACAACAGTATCCTTGGACCAAGGTAACAGACTTGGTAGGGACATGAAGCTAACATGAAGATAGGGACATATAAGCAACAACTGCTAACTTCTGTTAAAACAATTTTGGTTGAGAGCTGAGCAGCATTACCCATTCTAAGAGATAACACGATATAAAGAAGAAAAACATACATATTTTTCTTCAAACTTCCTAGCAAGAGCCTCCGCTTTATGTCTCTCCTTTTCATCATCGAAGGGATCAGCAAGTTCTTTCCTCTGCAGAAAAGAGAGACAAAAACCATCAGGACCAATCTTGTCACCTTGCCACCAAAGCCCCATTACATGTGCATTAAACTTATCACGACTGGAACATCCAGGCAGAAGCTCAGCCAAATCAACCTTTAATGCAATATTCTCAGAGTGCTATTATTATTGGAATAAGTCACCTAGAAACAAGCATGCAGAAGGGTTGGAAACGTAACCAGAACTCTACTAGGTAAGAAAAATAAAATTTGAGACAGTGACAAACCAAGGAAATGTGATGAATGGTTTCCTCTCTCAACTCTCTCCCAGAAAAGTAACAAGAGGGTGGTGAGATGGTACCCTACCACACATCTCCAGATTCTATGTAAATCCCTCTTCTTTTGTATTATTGCTGTTCAACAATCAGATCCAGGGGCATCTCCTCTTCTCCAGTCACCCCTGAGTTCATGTGAACGAGCTTCAGCAGGCAGACATAAGAGGAACTTGTCCTCACACTGATCTTCACTGGATGACAAGCATTTATTGCCTTGCTGCAGTCTCTGGGTTTTGTGTGTGCTCTCAGGAAGTTCTGTACCTGTTTCTGCTTCTCCTGATTCCCCGGAAAACAGTATGAACCCTCAACTGAGTGCCAAATAGAACTGAAAATCAGCAGCAAAAGCAAACAGAATCCAATCAACTTTCTCAGGCATCACCAGCACTGATGGCAGAAGCAGCAGGAATGGTGCTGAAAGACTTGGGAGACCAGAACTCCTTCACATCACAGTGTGAAAAAGTGTTCCTTTCAATAACTACTTTTTGACAGAAAGATGTCCGTAACACAGAATTTAGATGCCACAAAAGTTAGCATACCAGTGGTTAGCATACCACTTTCTTCTTGCCTTCAAGAAAAAAGCAGAGTTGTCAGGTAACACCTGACATCAAACAGGGATCTATGCTGAGTGCTACAGTGGAAAGAGTCATAGAATGGCCTGGGTTGAAAAGGACCACAATGTTCATCCAGTTCCAACTCCCTGCAATGTGCAGGGTCACCAACCAGCAGACCAGGCTGCCCAGAGCCACATCCAGCCTGGCCTTGAATGCCTGCAGGGATGGGGCATCCACAACCTCCTTGGGCAACCTGTTCCAGTGCATCACCACCCTCTGGGTGAAGAACTTCCTAATATCTTACCTAAAACTCCACTGTGTCAGTTGAGTCATATAAAATGAAACAAAGTCCCCAAAAACGATACAGCACTCTGTCACAGAGGATCACTCTTTTTGATACTTTCTCTACCTGGGCACTATTAAATAGCAAACAGCACAGCACAATGTGCCAAACACACTGCCAACACATCACCCTTTTGATGTGCAATAGCAACAAAGATGAAGGAGCAACAGAGAGTGGCCTAAGAACAGGAACACGTGGCTCCCAGCTCTGAGCCTGCACGGTGTCTGACCTCTGACCCATCACCTCCCCTCTCAGCACCTTGCAGCTAACACTCTCCCACCTCTCCCTTCAGCATTAAGAGAGCAACACTGCAAAACTTTTGGAAACCTTCAGACATACCGACCGCGAGGATGCTTACTTTGTCTCCAGAAGACCCTTTTCTTTTCGCTTGGCTGTTCTTCAGAAGATCTGGGTAGTAGAACTCCGGACAGCGCTTGTGATCCGGCTCGAAGAGAGCGAGCGACAGCCGCACGGTCTCCCCAGGCTGCTCCGCCTCCGGGGGCAGCTCGGCATCGTCCTTGCGAGGCTTCTTCAGGAAGCCGCTGCTCAACGGGCCGTGCAGGGTGGTGAACAGAACCCGGTGGGGCTCTGTCATGGCGACGGCCACAGCTCACCAGCGCTCATGGCACAGCTCCCACGGCATCGGCGCGGCTCTGCCCCAGCTGCACACGGACATGAGGGTCCCGGCGGCCAGCTGAAGGCACGGGAGGATGCTGGAAACCGAGCCGGTCCTCCCGATCTTGAAGTTTTCGCAGCAAACCACACGAGCTCGCGTTATCGGCGCACACTGCAAACGCTTGAGAAAGAAGAACGGGAAAACAAAACGGAGAAGTGAACCCTCAGAGCTCCTCCTGAACGCGGCGGCCCCCTCCGTGACACCGCTCAGCCGTGACACCCCCGGCACAGCGGCGCAGCCGAGCACCGCGGCTCCTCAGCCCGGCGCCAGGCCGCCCCGAACGGCCGTTCCACGGGCGCGACCCGCGGCTAACGGACGGCCCCCGCTCCC
>JAOWBP010051080.1:0-16751 GCA_028571105.1 Tragopan temminckii | reverse complement strand
TTCCCTTTCCTTTTCGTTCTTTTTTTTTTTTTTTTTAACAATTTAATTGTATCCTTCACAATAAAATAACCACATATCTCTCTGCCACTTCTATCCTACAAGAACATTTCCATGTACACAGTTCACTTACTAACAGTAAATAGAAAGACAGGTATTTCTTGAGAAACTGAGTCCACAGCTGATTTCGTAATGGACAGTCTAGATAGTGTTAATGAAAGCAGAGTTGGCAGTTCACTGATTTCCCAGGCAGCTGGCTCCAAGCAGGATCTGACCTCCTTGTGAGGCTCTGGCTCTGCAGAGCACTCCTAACCACAGATTCCTTCCCCAGTTCCTCTCTCATGGAAATCTGATGCCTCAGGCCTTGAAAATAATGCAGGCGCTCCCTAATCCTACTAAGCAGTACATTCAGGACTGCTTTCAGATTAGGTTTCACCTCTCAGGGTACCTGAAACAGCGAAGACAACAGTTGCAATTTCCTTTAGCACAAGAATCAGAACTCTGCCTCTCCTGAGGTCATCAAACACATGAACAAAATATTTGCCTAGCTCTCCCCTTTCAGAGCATCCTTGTGTTTGTTCAGTTTCTCTAGAGGAGATCCTGTCCTTTGAAATCCCTCTGTACATCTTAGCTACTTTGGTTTAGGGCTTCTGAATATATTTTCATGCATCTTTCACTATCCTTTAGCTCTTTTTCTGTATTTCTGAGTTCCTGATCATTCTTATACAACTTATTGGTGTCACTTCTGATATAAGTTTTGTTGTCCCACCAATGCATCATATAGCACAGATGTGCCCTGCTGTAGGATTTGTTGCCTGCTAGAAAAAGACAGCTTCAATTCATGCTCATGTTTTTAATCGTAACAGTTAATTTACAGCATAAATTGACAGATTTATTCTAAAATAAAATAAGGCTAGAAAGGTGAAAAAAAATGTACAGTAGGCATCAAAGTCTGACTTTTAAAATGCCAGTCTCCTGTTTGTTGTTTCAAGCAATTTAATCTGAGCTCCTTCAAATATCACATCTCTTCACACAGAAAGTATTCTAGAATTGATCTTTCACATGAAACAGAAGAGTAAAAAGTGAATAATGATGATATTCACCAACAACATGACTATTTTTCTCCCAATACAGTTTTCATAATTCATTGCAGAGTGAAGATTTCTCCTAAAAAGTATTTAACTCTGGAAGGTGCATTCCAAAGATGCACCTTCTCTATCTGCTTTGTATACACATGCACCATATGCTATAATCCTTTGTAAAAAATTCCCCCCAGTGTGGACCACGCTGCCTCTTGGCTTCATTATTCATCCATTTTTCTGCCTTCTTGTATTATCCCTGCAGAGGCCCTCTGGTGTGCTCTTCACAACTTTGTGTTTAGTGGACACCTCAGTATTAATGCAAGAGTAACCTTCATGGAAATAGCAGCAATATGTTCCTATCACAGGTCATAATCATGCCATTTAACTATTTAGAAGTGGTTTCTCCAGTTTAGTTTTACACTATTCCTACTCATCTACCTCTATGTTAGTGCTCCCCTATTATAATCACTATAGCTAACATTAGACAATTGGCAGACAAAACCCTTCCTTTGACATTGAAAATCAGAAGCAAGGAGACAGCAACAGAAACCAGTAATGATATGGTCTCCCTCCTTTCGTCTGGGTTTTGTTTGTATTTTTGCCTCAAAGAATCTTAATTGTCCATCTGCCAATGTCATAACAACTGATAGCTTCTAAGTGAGACATGCTCTTGATGTTTGCTAGGAAGAGTGGTTAGAAAGCACACAAAAAAAATAATAGAAAGATCAGAGAATGGATTGTCACGTTAACATACGTTTTCAGCTCTCATTTATGTGCCTTCTTTTCTTCAGTTTCAGTTTGGGGGAGGGAAATGAGAGCAGCGCTGCTTTAAAAGCCATAACCTTTGGAATTAAAACGAGTTCCCAGCACAAACTGAGCAATAAAAAAGCAATCATATCACCAGGCTGCTGGCCCTTATTATTTTAGCATCAGTGTGATGGGCTTTAAAAAGCTTTAGACATGCTGGGAAAGTTAAATACACGTGTTCCGTTTAAAACTGACCAGCATTTAAATACGCAGACACCTGCCACGACAAGCAGTCCGGGGATTGCTCTTTCATTTTCTAAATGGAATAAAACTGCTCAGTAGAATGGCATGACATCTGTGTGGATATTTGTTTAGTTGCTAGCGGTGTACTTAATGTAAGGGATTTAGAGTATTAGGCTCAGACAGCATTTCTGCAGACTCCACTTCCCCACAGTGACTTGTCTATTGAATGTAAGATTTAAGTAGTTGAACAAAGTGATCCTTTTGTCTAGCACGAAATAAAGAAGTGTACAAGGGGTGAGATGGTTTGTGTTCTGGTTTTCCCTTCCTGCAAGAAAACTATTAGCTTTGTTAGCGGCATGAGCATTACAATGCATGCACTCTTGAGATGCTGGCACTAGGGATATAGGGGGAGAGAAGTAGCTGCTCTTGTACCCCGGGGAACTGGAATAAAAATTCTTTTTATCAGAGAAATGAATAGAAATACCTTTTCTTATTCACTTCAGGGGTGGTTTAATCCTTTTTAATGTTTACATTCAAGTTAATTTTGAACTGAAACATGCATTGCACTGAAACTAGATAATACTTTGAAGTACCAGAACTAAACATTCTGATTTTCCATATAGTTCAACCCTTGAATTCACTCAAAATTGCCATTCTCTCATTGTGTCTGAATATGAGCAGTTTCAGCATTCCCAGACATGCCTGAGAAGGGCTGAGAATGTTTTCCTCTTCCTAACTTTTTTAACCCCCGTGAAAGAATGAAGGCACACAGAGAATAATATGGATTACTGCCCGTTCAGATAAATATCAATAAATCAACTTTTATCTTTTCCTATGTGCTGATTTTCCCCTTCCTTTTCTCCAGCCCATGAATCTAAAACAATTTCTGTACCATTTTTTTTTTAAGATGTGCTCCTTCCATTGGCCCTTCTAATTTGTTGTAAAACATTCGTCAGCTCAATATCTTGATACTAGCCTCTCCTTCCTTCTCTGATATTGACTGGTACTGGAAATGAACAATGATAACAATGAGGGAAGAAGGTCATTTATACTAGAGGAATGAGATGTAGCTTTTAATTATCCCACATGAATAATTTGTCAGTGTCCCATTTCTGACCCTCTGTAAAAGGTGTATAGCCTTTATTGTTTTACAGAGTCGTAAAATCATTAAAACTAATTTGGTCTACTGTTTTCCATGCTGCCACGATTTCAAGGTAAGAAATTTACAATCCTCTTTGTGTTATATGTTACCGTTAATGTAATTTAAAGGGCAACAAATCACAGAAAGTTAACCATAATTTTGTATCCCTGGATTATTATATAGGAGAAATGTGAAGACAGATGACTGTGTTTGATTTTGACACTGGTATACAACATTTTTCATATAATAAAACATATAATATAATAAAAGCAAAACAATATTTCCTTATGTCATCCAATATCTGGGTACAAGCTCACTAACTCCAATGCACTGTTAGTGAGCAGGCAGTCTTTATTTACAATGTCAGATACTCATGGGGATTTCTCCTCCCTAATCGTGCATGCCTTGCACAAAAGACCTTCAGCTTATATACCTTATTTGTGTTACATATGAAAAGATTTCCCTGGGCAGTACATACATATTCAATACTCCCCCCAAATCACTAACATAGGGCCTTCTTGCACATGCTCAGTGACTTTGGTTGGTGCTCTAAAGACCCTCGAGATGAAGTAAACAGTCTTCTTCTTCATGACTGCAGATTACTCTCCTCTTGTTTTTTCCAAATTGGCAGTTTGAGAGTGATATACTAGAGAGGGCATCCTCACTGACCTAAACAACAATGATATACTGGGTTCTTTAAGTACATAAAGGATGTTCTGCTTAGCATCGAAAGTGTTTAGCTTAGAATCAGACCGAGTGTGTTTTGCTTAGCATCAGCTAGTTTTGTGAAAGCAAGTATTGTTCAATTAAGGATATCACTTATATCTCACTGAACATGTTGAAGAGTGCAGCTCTGTATACTGACCCTTATCTTCTAAACAGGGCATTAAAAATAAATTCTAGAACAGCAGGACAGAGAAAGAAGAATATAAACTGGGAGATGGGAAAGACAAGAAAAAACAAGTTCTATTACATATGTAGTTGCCCATTACCTTCCATCCAGTTTAAAATTTAATCCTGCTTGAAGGAACAAAATACTGCTAATCCTATTTTAGAGTTAGGAGACTGAGAAAAAAAGCTGAAGGCTTGACTTCACTACAGGTTAATCAGGGAATCTGTATCTGTGTCTGAACAACTGGACTGCTGAGTTTCTCTGACTGTTTTCCATTCTGATGGACCTGGGGAATCCATCATGCAAACGCACAGTCCCCCTGTGGATAACCTGCGTTTTTCCTTTAGATGTTTTAATCTGCTTCTTCATCAAAACGAGCAAACAAAGAAAAGTACTACCAACTTTGAATGGAAGCAAAACTCATGCTGTACATATCAGCTAATCCAAGCAACAAGGATCACTGGATCCAAGGAGGCTTTACTCTGTGGGATAGTTAAGAGCATCCAACAAGTGTACACGTGAGCTCTGAAGGGATGTAGGCACTAGGGGTCACATAAAATCAATGGAAAAATACAAGCATCAACTGGCTAGAGCGGGAAATGATTTCACACTCTGCTGGCTTCTATTGTATTCTACCTAGCCATTCACAATTCTGATCTTTGTCTTTTTTCAAGTTTCATCATTGTTTTACTAAATTCAATAAATCATGAGAGAATATATCATGGCATTGTTGTTTTTTTTCCTTGCACACTGGACTTTATTGAATATAGAGCATCTCTCTGCTAATCCATTTTTTTTCTGGGAGTTAAGATATCCTAAAAATACAGCAAAAATAAATCTTTTTTCCTTAAGCTTTCTGTTTAGGATTCATTAATAACAGGAATTTAAATAAAAGCTTCAGAATCCTTTTGGGGGTCTTATTTAGACGTGAGCTAGCAAATACTTTGAAAGTCATACTTTCCTTTCTCAGGAACCAGGGAAAAATTGTGTTAATGTGATCAAGTCAGACATGCACAAAACCATCTCTGGAACATGTTTTCTTGTGGTGTAAATGAACGTATAGACACAGGCTCTAAGGATACATCCATTCATATTTTAGCTCCAAAAACGCAGTAGTAATTACTTATTGATTGGTCACAAGTAAAATAGGAACATAAAATTGCTATTCTACATCAGCCCAGTCCTTGTCCATTTAAGAAGCTGAAATAAGTGTGCTAATACTTCATCTACAAAAGCTGTTTGAATTCTAGATTGCCAGCAGAGAACAGAATGTATAATGCTCTCTGTTCACAGAATCCTGTGACCCAGTGTCATTAACCCTTCAGACAGACTGATTGAGATGGGTGGCAGCTATACTGTAAGAGCAGCCAACCTATTATGTATTCAGTAATCTTATCTGGTTTATATTTCAAAATGATCATAAGTCAGCTTATGACCTACAGCTACATAGGCTCATGCCTGATCTCACTAGTTAAAATTATGAGAACTGGATAAGGATCACATTTGTGAAAAGACTATCAAGATATTCACCAAATTGATTCTTATGAGGGCCAGGTTAACAAAGTCTCTTTTTTTTCTTTTTCTTTTTCTTTTTCTTTTTCTTTTTCTTTTTCTTTTTCTTTTTCTTTTTCTTTTTCTTTTTCTTTTTCTCTTTTTTTTTCTTTTTCTTTTTCTTTTTCCTTTTTCTTTTCTTTTTCTTTTTCTTTTTTGGTCATGAGGACTTAGTAAAGAGCATCTGCAGAGTTTAGAGGACCAAGTCAATGCATATCATAAGATAACAGTGAAAACAGATTATGACTACCCATTCCCATATAATTTGTGCAGTCTTCAGCTTGATCACATGGCAGCTGCAGTTATGAACTAAGCATAAGCACAGACCAAGGACTGTTCCTTGTAGGCACATTGTTGCTTACTGAAAGGCAAGTAAGTTCAGCTCTGTGGATGTTAGTGCTGTGACAGACAAGAGTCAGAATCAGGTTCAGATTCATTTATAAAACAGTACATCCAGGGTTCAAAGACTGGGTCAAATTTTCTCCTTAAATATTCTTTCAATTCCTTTCAATTCTTATATTGTTTTTCAGTTCTAATTCTAGAAAACTGGTTTGAATGAGATCTTGTATTCTTTAGCTCTGCTTTCTCTGAATGCCTTCTGAGTACACTGCTTTCTTCTTCCTCTACCACATTTTTTCAGAACTAAAGAAGATTTTCCCTACATAGATAGAAAAAGCTACAATATAATGCATCAAGGAGTTAGTAATTGTGTTTTTTTGTTTGTTTGTTTGTTTTTGTTTGTTTGTTTGTTTTGTTTTGTACAGCGTTTTGGGATTCTTGAACACAAAGGCCCAAAACATTACTAAGTAAAAGTGTTCTTGTACTTCTGTGTGAAGGTATACCCTACTCTTAAGGTTAATAAAATTAATTAAGTGTTATCTGAGAACTGAAGGGATAGAAGTTTATATAAGGGAAAGGCAGTGTCCCCACGTCTGATCGAAAACCACAGAATTTTATGAAAAGACTTCCGTGTGCCTCGGATAAGGCTGCAGCCTATTGAATAGCTGTGAGGTATCTTTAATGCTGCCAGCACAGCTGCAAGAGGAACGCACAAAAAAGATAAATGATGAAGGGAAAGTATTTTCAGCCTGGCATCTGGGCCTTTTGACTGCCATTTCAACAAGGAGATGGGAGGAGCCTTGCAAAATGCTGCGATAATTGGCCTCTTCCTGCCCTATTGAAGGCTATCTCGTGGCTTTAAAAGTCAACTCTCACTTTTATTATTTTGTTTCCAGCCAAATGAATGCAAGAGGCATCGGCAACAGAACTCAGGACCTCCGGCTCTAGAAATAGAGGTCCTCAAGCAGAAGTCAAAGCAGCAGCTCTGGTAGCTCAGCCAAAACAAGAAAGTGATGCTTTTATATTTCACTCTGTAGTAGATGTCAAATATATATAAATAAGTTTCAGATTGAATTCAGTTCACCTCAGCACCCAAATGTTTTTGCCCGGCTTCCCTTACACGCAGCTTACAAAACACAAAGTCAAAGATACTTAATTCCTAGTAAAAAAACGGAGCAGAAACTCATTCAAAAAGTCACTGTGTTAGTTTTTGCCCACCACTTGTCAGCTTCTTCCTATAGCCATCGTTTAAAACAATGTAAAGTAGGTGGCCATAAAACGTTTTACAATACAGTTCTAACTTCACTCCTCCTTTTCAATTATAAATGTCACAAGAAGGAATGATGTATTTCCATCAGCTTTCAGAAGTCTGAAATTTGACTCAGTTAAAGATTTAAATTTAAACCAAAACAGAGAATATTTCTAACTGAGTTTTAGCATTTTAAAGGGTAATGTCTTTTAGTCAGAAACACTCACATTAATGGTTTATTTTATATATATATATATATAATTCCCTTACTGCTGCTTAAAACTTATTTTTTTTTATTTATTTTAAGTGAAAGTGTACTTTGAAATCTACATGGCACACAGTGGTTTCTTCTTTCAAATATTTTTCTGGAGGGCAAGTGCCAGCATTACTTTGATCACATTTACGTACTTCTTTTAGTTGTCAGTTTCCTTACAGGTTTGACAGAAATAAGTTCTTCAAGGCAGAGTTTAACTCTGTTTGTATGAGATCTCTACAGGAGTCCCTTGGTGTTACTGTTGTGAAACACAATAGAAAAGTTTTGAAATGCCATAGAAGCAGCATCTCAGAGTTAGATTACATTAATTCCATGCCCATAGATGGATGACCTATCTTCAGACACATTCAAAGCCAGGCTCAACCAGGCTCTGAGCAACCTGATGTAGCTGTAGGTGTCCCTGTTCATTGCAGGTGAGTTGGACTGGATGACCTTTAAGGGTCCTTTCTAACTCAAATAGCTCTATGATTCTATCTATGATCCCATCAGCTTGCAATGAATCTGTTCTCTCAGTGACAAAGAGTAATTGCAAAACAAAGAGTAAAGACAAAACCTTACCTCTGTTCCAGGTTACAAATGTGCTACAAACTACCCTGTCAGTTATGTTAATTCAAGCACATGTGAAAACTAATACAAAAATCAGGATATTTTCAAAAATAATGTGAAATCTAGAAGGAGAAATCACTGATGTCTATAATACTCTATAATTTCAGAGTAATTCCATTAATAACACTATTTAACACATATTTTACAGAAGAAGAATCACCTACCAAGCTGTTCAGTAGTGTTTTGACTTTCATCTGCCAGAAGAAATAACTCAAGATGGGACTGCTTTATTTCCAGATATTATTATTAAATTCCATTTATTTTGGAAGGCAGAATTTATTCACTGGTCATGAACATAGAGCACTGACTTGTTGAAACAGCAACACGCACAGCAAAACTGGAACACAGAAAATTCCATCTAAACATGAGAAAGAACTTCCTTACTGTGAGTGTGACAGAGCACTTCAACAAGTTGCCCAGAGAGGCTGTGGACTACCCTTCTCTGTAGATATTCAAAACCTGCCTAGACACTTTCCTTTGTAACCTTCTATAGGAAAAGTGCTTTAGCATGGGTTTGGACTCGATCCCCAGAGGTTTCTTCCAATACCTATAATTGTGTGATTCTGTGATTCTGTGAAATAGATAGGATTTTGCATTGAATTTTTTCTCTGATTTTTTTCTGCCTCACTAAGTAAACAGCAGTTGTGTAATTTAAATCACTGTGCTCCCTCACACAGTTCTTGCTTCTTGTTTATTACTTGCATAAAGTCTTTGGAGACTGAAGAGTAAGGCTGCTCATTCCCACTCAAAACATCAAGTAGAAGTTATCAGTGTCCACAAATTTATTCTAATTTCATCTACAAAACCACTTCTTTTTCTACAGTTGTCTTAATCTTTAATCTTTACACTTCCTTTCTTTCCTTTGAATCCTATTTACAAAGTCTGTTCATTATCCCATTTCAGTCCTTTACATGTATGTATAATTTCATGAAGATGCATAGGACTATAGTCAGTATAGCAAGTCAACATTTTCCTAAGCACATCAAGACTACACACTTACTGTATATCACGGTAACCTTCCAAGAATCTTTTTTTCTTTCTTTCTTTCTTTTTTTTTCAATATGACTTTCCAGAACTAGTTCTTTCTACCTGACAGTGACACAGACCTATTTGGGGCCAATGTCTGGGTGCTTTTAGTGTAGCTATTTTTACTGCTGCTGTTGTCTATTTATTTTTTTGATACCTTGATACCATCTTCCCCTGATCTCAAAGCGAGGTAATTGCACACTTTATGCTAACAGAAAAAAATCTCCATAATTTACAGCTGAGTGGCTGAAGCTGTGTTTGAGGCCCTGTTGTAAGACAGTTTATAGTTTTGCTTTCCCTTCTTACTCTGTGATTTTTTATCATTTATTTCTCATGAAAAGTTTATTCACAACACAACATTCCACAATGAAAATTCTCCCCTTTTCTTTCCTATTAATTAAAGTCTTACCTTAAATTTTACTATGCATGCTAGAATTAAGATCAAGGAAAACTGTGTTCTTGGAGATTAAATCTACAAAGTGATTAAACACATGGGATAACATCCAGACCAGGGGCTGTAATGCATGAAAATGCAGTACGTTGCCTGAGAATGATGACGTGGTGTACTGAGTATAGGAACCTGGACTGCATGAAAAAAATCGTAGGTGCCTTGAAAATGTGATTCAAAAATTCTCCAACTGAAAATTCAACAAAAACAACGAGCAAATATTCAGGATTAGTTTTTTTGTGTGTCTTGCATCAATGCAAGTCAGTTTGGATATTAGGAAAAATTTATTCTCAGAAATAGTGGTGATGCATTAGAACAGCTTCCCAGAGAGATGGTAGAGTCACCATCCCTGGAGGTGATCAAAAACCATGTAGAAGTGGCACTGAGGGACATGGCTTAATGGGCATGGTGGTGATGGTTTGGTGGTTGGACTAGATGATTTTAGCGGACTTTCCAAACTTAAGATTCTTAGAATCCTACGATTCTAAGTTATGATGTATAGCTGTGTCCCTAGGACAGTCACCAACATGAAGAAGGATCACTGAGGCAGTTAACATTACCGCTACCTGTCTTTTGCAATATATTCGCAGGCTTATAACACTTAGGAAGCATGAATGGTTTTTTTGTGCTCCGCCTGAGGGCGTTTGAATATAAACTTTGCACTTTCCTAGATCACTGCTCCTAGAGTTAATGAATTCAAAGCACCTGTCATGGGACTGCTGATCATAAGGTGCTCTGCAGGGTCAGAATGTGACAGAGCTCATTCAAAAAGCAGTGCTGATCTGTCATCTGTCATACGCAAACAGTTTGAATGCTAGGCTGAGAGGAGAAAATTTGGTCTCTGACTCTGTTCATGTATTTTTATTTTGTCCTTAAATGTGTATGAACTACAGAATTCCAGGAATTATTAATGTAAAAAATGAACGAATACACCAAAGGTGCAGATATAACCCCAATCTTTGTTCTGTGAATCTAAGCCTTATAGCAACATTGTTAGTTCCTGCCTCAACCTGACTTTTTTCTTTTCCATGCAATTTACACCTACAGTTCCCTTGCACTCAGTAAGAGTTGAGAATAGACCAGCCACTGTCATCTGTCATCTGGGCTTGCCAGGGAATAGGAAAAAGAGCAGAAAAACAGTGAAGTATAGCTCCTAAAATCTATACAGAACTCAGTGATAAGTTTCAAACAGGAGCTTTTTTCTGTTAGCAGAAGACTGGGACAAACGGAATTGAGACTTAGTTCTAACTCTTCTGCTTATTCTTAGATTTTCTAACTCTTAATGCATTTACATATAAAACAGATAGCTATAGGGGGTAACACAACAGAGCTAACCATGTAAACTAACGTTTCCATACAAATATGACCATACCTAGGTGCTGGTAATGGGAAAATCTTCCTCTCAGTGTCCTATCAAAGCCTATACAAACACTCTTATTTTATTGTAAGAAGTTGATTTGAGATTGTAGAGGGAATAGTAGATGGAGTGAGATTACTATGGAATTTCCGTTGAAAAGAAAAGTTATTTCACTGATTTCCTTTCAGTAGAACAGACGGTTATAGCAAACCCTAGACATAAATGTTTTGGACATAATTCTCTGAAATAATCATTAAATATCTTTTCTGTGTTGTTGGATTGGGAATTGCTTTGCATAACTTTGCCCTCTTCTGCTAAACTAGTTATCTAGGAGAAATGGAAGTCAACAAAACCAGTTCTAGATTTCATCTGACTCGGATAACTATCTGAATGCAAGATGAATTACTTCTGGAAAATGACTTTTTTCTTCAGGAAGAATTGTAGGTTGTTGTTACACTTCAGATCTTCTGTCCTAATCTTGTCCCTTTAACATCCATCTGGAAATGAAGAGCCTGATGTTGGTTTTGTGCCATTCAGGGTCAGATAAATCGCTCTGTGCTGTCTACATCTTGACCTCCTCCGTTGTTCAGCAGAACAGTATGCTTTCTATTCTTATTTGTTTTCTGCCATGATCATATCGAAAAACAGATTAATATTTCAGTTGTCATATAGGTAAGTTAGTGTTTTTTAACATGATTTCATTGTATGTAAATTGAATATTTCTGTAAGTACCTTGGAAAATTGGCTGTACTGAAAATGAATGTTCAGAAATGTTTTCCTTTGCATGGTTGTCAGACAGAAAAAGTAAATCTAAACATTTGAGATGGTTGTGGAACAGAATCAGTCATTTACTTTAAAGCCAGCTCACCCAAAAGTCGCTCACAGGAAGGATTGAGCAACTTGTTCTGTGTGGGATCTGATTTGTGGCTTGCTTTGCATTTTCAATTAGGCCCTAATTCTGTAGCCTTTATTCATGAGAGTATTCTCATTACAAGAAGAGACTAGAAGAGCATAAGTTGTTTAGACTAGCCAAACAAAGACTGAGAAGAGATATGATTGCTGTCTATGAATATATCATAGGGGTAAACACAGGAGAAGAAGCAGCATTGTTTAAATTTAAGGACAATGTTGGCATAACAACATATGGGCATTAACTGGCCATGAATAAATTTAAACTGGAAAAATTAGAAGACTTCTGCTCATCAAATCAATGAAAATGTGGAACGGACTGAATAAGGAGAGGATGGTAGAATAGAAATAATCTATCCTAAAGAAAAGTACTTTGAGTACTTTGGGCTTTTGGAAAGTTTATACTGAAAGTGTTGCGATTGCATTCACTTCATCTGGTAAATTCTTTCCAATCTTATTCTTTTAATAATTGCTCCAAATTTGGTCTTTTAAATTTAATACTTAATAACAATCTGAAGCCTAAACTGCATTAAAAAACTCTGCTGAGTGACACGTGCAACTGGAGCTGGGTTTAATATATTCAATAATGTCTTCTGCAAATTGACCTTGCAAAACATTCGGGAAAACAAGAATATTCTGAATTAACTAGAAAAAAAAGATTACATTTCACAAGAGTTTGAACTGCATTCAGCTGAATTTAGTAAATTTTTGCAAACTCGGATGCAAAATATATGGATCCATGTTTGACTGCTTTGAAAGTATTGGATGGAGCCTGGAAGTAGAACTGCACTGTAGGAACATTATTTTTTTTTCTGTACTTTTACTGGCTGATATAAAATGGACTCTTTGTAGATATAGTCAATCTGTACCTTTCTGTCTTCACTGACTTTCCTGTCTGTAGCTGTTTGTGGAATTGCTCCATGGAATATCTGTTTACAAAACTCCTCAGGATAGGGTTTCTATTCTTGTTCTACACTTAAAGAATAATTAAGGTTGAAAAGACCATTAGGATCAACTAGTCCAACCATTAACTTCCAGACGTCCAGACATTTGAGAGCCTGGTTCATGTTTGGATCTCCTGTACATCAATAAAAATATATTTAATGATAGTTAGGCAGAACAGTCACAGAAAATCCATAGGAAATTCCAGCCATTTTCCCAGGCTTCCCTATTTCTGTTTATGAATGAATAAGTTTGTTTGAGTATAGGTCTGGCTTTTGGGAGCAGACAATACATATGAATCAATAACCTCTCCTCAATTAGAGAAAAGTCTGTACTCTAGCTAAGATCTGTTTGCTCAGTCAAATAACATAAATTGAATTTTTTATAGGATTGAAGATGTTAGGCAAAATACTTAAACCTTAAACCAAATCTTCCCTGTGATCAGGCTGTAGGAAGATTACTTCAGCAAAGTGTTTTAGCTCTTAAGGAAATGAGTAATAATATAGACTTTTCCTCAACGTAAATTATTTATTCACCAAAGCTGCATACAATGTTGGTCCAAAATCTGAAATCACTTATGTAACAGGCACATTTAAGGATAATATTTTTATTTTTATTTACAGATTATACAGTGCATATTATGTATGGGATATTCTATGATAAGAGACAAATAGTATGTCAAAAAATAACTCTGAAAGTAACACTGCAAAAGGACTTCTCTAAAATATCTAAAATCCATACCAGTTCCCATAATAACATGCAGGAAAAAAAAACAACAAAAAACAACCACACACACACAAAAAAAAAAAAATAAAAAAATACCCCCACATTGTAAAAGAATAGAGGTGAAAGCCACATAAAGAATTTAAATTTATTAACAGTGAAGCCTATATGCACATATGAGGAGGGGATGGTGTTCAAACCAAAAACTTACTGGAATTTCAATTGAATTTATCAGAGCTCGGTCTTACAAGCTCTCTCAGTGAATATATTCACATTATACGTCTTCAACAGTAGGGGTGATTAACTACTCAATAAACTATAAAGCTAGATGCTCCTACAGTACAAATAAAGTCTGAGTGCTTTTCTGGAAAGTGTTCAAGTTGTTTGGGATAAATAAAGATAGACATTTGGAGAAATTTAATTGTTTAGAGTAAACATAAGATCACATGAGATGATCAGCAGTTTCAAAGAAATACTCTACCTTTATAAATCTGCAAATCTCCATGGAAAAACAAAGTTATGTAAGAAGAAAAGAGATAAGAGCAAATAAAATTACTCAGACAATATGCAGCAGCAGCAACAAATTTATATTCTCACAGCTTGTATAGCACATCAGTTTTTAAAAGTGGATTCGTTGCACTAGGGAATTTCTTAAAACTGCAAGGACTGTGCCTAGTTATTTATCTATTAAAACTAAATTTTGCTAATTGTACAGATAAGTACTTGACACTACTTAAAATTGTATCACAGTAATATTGTTATCTATATAAATACCCTAATCATAGAGTCAAGTCTGCAATACACATGTCTTCGGCTTCCAAATCCACAGAATTATTTAGTAGTTAGCAACTCAATTCAGAGCTCACTATTGGACCTTGACTGTTGTTGTTTTTTATCACGGTTAAGCCCAAACAGATGCCTCAAGCTACAGCAATTTAAAGCACTACCTTTAAATTTGACTGTATGAATTGATTGCAATCTAGTTTATATGAAGTTTTGATATAAATGATACTTCTTCACTCATGAGTATTCAGTTCAATATTAGCAGTCTCACATACAAAGCATAATTCTCAGCCTTCTTTTATCTGCATCTCTTTTCCCTTCTCACTACTGTATCTCAGTGCAGCTCTTTTCCTGTTCCTCAACATTTCTGAAGAATTTCAATGAGTTTGTATCTTCAGAGCTGAAATATGAAGACCTTGCTAATGCCTTATTAACAGACTGATGGTGAAAAATCTAGTATTTCCCTGATCCTAAACTGGACAGTATTTTAAATGAGTACTTTGCCATAGCCAGTTTCCATCACAGTCTCATTAGACAATAGGCATTACATTATGGAAAGCTCAACATTGCATTAAATGTCCTGATTTGTAAATGTTTCCCAAACTTAATTTCTCTCTTTAACAAGGTGATATCTCATTTGAATGAATAGTTTTCATTAACTTTCTTAAATTATTTGTATTTATCATTCCTACAAATACATCCCTCAAAGCCCTCAAAGTTTCTTTCAGCTAGAAACCCTATTACTGTGGGATTCATTCAGACACTTCAAGATGGTCTCTGTCCTCCAGGTTCTCATTCAGACATTCATGAACAGAAAAAGTTTTGTAAGCCTTATGATGAAGTAATTAATCTAAGTCAGAAATCCTTAAATGTATAAGACTGCTTAAATATCACTGAAATCAATGATAGTTAAATCCCTTAATACCTTTGACAATCAGGACTGAGGAATTAAGTGACTTTCTGCAGGCTATTCAAGCATCCCATTTGCCAAAATTAGGAATTAATTTCAGGTATACAAAATTTTAACCCACTACCTTTAACACAAGATTATCCAATATTTTGCATCTTCCATAAACAAACAAGCAAACAAATACTAAAATGCAACCTATGAATATTGTAATGTGGGAAAAAATTATTGATGATTGCAAGAACGCAGGAGTATGCTGAGTTGAGATGCATAATTTGTGGGATTATTATTATTTTTTTCTTCCCAAATTAATGATACATAAGTGCTTCTCTGGCTAAATGGATCAGCAGGAGACGGAAGGCATAAAATAGGCACATATTTGGTAGAGATACGATCACAAGTGGTATCTCAAATTGTTCCTGGTCATAGATGTTTTATTACTCCCTCTGCAACACATACTCATAAAAGAGAGATGCAGAATAAGATAAAACTTTAAATTTTTATCAAGAATCTAAAATATTAATAATATTTATGGAAAGTAGTGCCTAGATACAGATATTGTGGAGAGCTGTTTTCTTCCAGACAGCTGTGATTTTGCACTGTTGAGGCTCTGCAGAAGAGATGATCCCTCTGCAATCCGCAGGGCTCCTTCCAGATGCAGACACAGGGGAGTAAGGTTGGGATGGTGGTGTTGGGTTTACACAGCAGTTTTGTGTTGGTGAATCCCATCAACAGAAAGGTGTGTCACTATTCGTAATTACCTGATCTACCTGATAACTGCTATAACTGAATAACTGATAACCTGAACTTTTTTTTTTTAAAAGCTGTAAGTAATCTCATTAAGTTATTAATCTGATGACCTTCAAGGAAGCAAAAATAGGAAGCTCTGAGTAATTGCTGAAAGAATGCATCTTTCTATTTCTTAAATTTCCTGTCATTTTGTTTCAGTTCATGTGCTTGGTGGGGGTGGCATATACTTTATTTTTATTTTTATCCTAAATTTATTGCTGCAGTCTCATCAGGAGCTACCCTCTCTTGTTTTATGGGCATCAGTCATTCACAGATCACTGTTTGAAATACAGTGCAGGAGAATATGAATATGATTAACACAGCATCTAGGTTGGCATCTCTAGCTCCTAAACTGCCATTCCAAGGTCAAACAGGACTCCTACTGCTATTTCATGGGAACTTACATACAGGTCATCATTTGCTTCAAATGATTCTTGTCCATATGCCTGATTATGCATTTGCTTATGCAGTTCTTTTCCTATTATGTTCTTAGCTTAGATGAAGGGAAAAGTAATTAAAATGCTCTCAAGTCTACTGAAAAAGGGGAAAAAAAATGCCGCTTTTTCAATGCAACGTATCTAGAATTTCAGTGCATTTAAATTGTAAATTTTTCTATGATGTACAGCACACAAATCCTCTCTGAGGATAGTGTAATTTAATGTTATATATAAAGCAGTGTAACAGTGTCTGGAAAATACTCAGGTACCTGACAACAGCAGTTACCCCAGCTGTTAACCTAAATGATG
>JAOWBP010051079.1:0-16753 GCA_028571105.1 Tragopan temminckii | reverse complement strand
GCCCAACAGTGAACACCCACAGCTCCATCAGTGTTCAGAGCCCCCTCCAGCCTGACTCTGAGTGTCTGCACCACCTCTCTGGGCAACCTGCGCCCCCCGTTAGCTACTGAAAGGCTGCTACACTTTCCAAAATCTGCAAAAACCAAAGTATACAGGAAAATGTGTGAGCATGGAGAGAGCCCTGCAGACAGAGCCAGCCCTGCAGTGACGCACACAACAGATCCTCACCACCCACCTCCAGCCGTCCCCTTCTGCAGGGAGCAGCGTTCTGCTCACAGGAACACGCTGCAGCCAGCAGAGTTCATGACTGGGGCAGCCCCACTTGTGTCTGCATTTTGCTCTTTGGTAAAATCCCCTCAAAGAAATGTCACACCTGGAGTGGTTTGTGTGCGCTACCAGTTGTTCAGGCATACATCCAACTTCATTTGTTTATAGAGATCCAAACAGAGGCTTTTTTTTTTTTTTTGCATTGATAACTTAAGCTAAACCTCTTATTTCTCGGGCTCCTTTGTGTAAAGAAAATAAGACTCGCTACGTTAATACAGAGAATGTATTCACATTTGTGATCACAAAGCAGCCCATTCCCCCATCCTCCCCCCACACACTGTAACACTCCCACGCACCAACCACAAAAACAGTGTCTTAATAAGGGCCTTTTGTTCCCACAGATAAACTTCACAAAGGGTTTATACACTGGGACTCAGACAGCAGCCACACCATGTGCCTGAAGGTA
This sequence comes from Tragopan temminckii, assembly GCA_028571105.1. Lineage (NCBI taxonomy): Eukaryota > Metazoa > Chordata > Aves > Galliformes > Phasianidae > Tragopan > Tragopan temminckii. The sequence goes on along the minus strand of JAOWBP010051079.1, from coordinate 16,020 downwards.
TTAATTAGAAAGTAACACAAGATGGAGATGAAAGCAGGTGGAAAGGTTGGCTAAAAGGTGACCAAGGTCACAGCAGTGCATTTGTTCTTGAAGTTTTGACTCATATTCACGCCTGTCGATGAAGGAAACAGGAGTGAATTATGCATCAACCATAACTTTTCAACTCCTCTGCTGAATAATCACATATTTTTTCAAGTTAAAAAATGTGCTCAGATCGCATCAGTTTGGAACACTTCCAACCAAATCCAGTGAAGAAAAATGTTTTGATTAAACTGGAGGCTCGGGTGATGATTTCGAGAGTAGCAGGGATGCATTTTGTAGATTCAGTTCTAGAAAACCTTTTTTCTCCTCCATTTGACATAAAAATCTCTCAAAGTACATGTATCAGTGTTTCCTGTGAAACTCGGGTTCTCACTTTTGACCTGCTTGAGCTTGAACACCTTGCTGGCTTTTCTCACACTCACCCACACACTGCCTGCAAAGCCCTGTGCTCTGCTTGAAAACTTCTAGCAGGAAGGCTAAATAGGTTACAGCCCAGAGGTTTCAGCTGCAGGGATACAGCAGTGAAGTCTGAGGGGCTCACTACAGCACCTAGGGGGACCACACACAAACATAACTGAGTGTCCCCAGAATAACACTCACCATTCAGCATGTGCTCCCATTCAGAACTAGAATAAAAATGATAGTCATAGAACTGAGCTCCAGCTTCCTGCCATGGGTTGGCAGCCACCCACCAACTCAGGCTGCCCAGGGCTCCATCCAGCATGGCTTTGTGCACGTCCAAGGATGGGGCATCCACAGCTCTCCAGGCAGCTCCTTTAAAACAGATCTGGGATGGGAGAAGATGGATGATGATTTTTCCCCCTTCAGGCTATTCTGATGGATTGCCAAGTGCCAGCTTGAGAATCCCAGTTCCCCCCTGCCTCTCCATACACTGAATTTCCCAAGTAATATGCTTTAGCCTGAAGTCTACAGCAGATTGAAGCCGTTGCCTACTTCTCCCCATAAGAGAGCAACACTTGGCTTAGTGGCAGAGACGAGGTTGTCTGGCTCAGCTCAGCAGACAGGTCAAGCCCCGGGACATCCAGCAGTGGGGTTGCCTGCCATGTCCACATCAGAGTCAGCCCCTTCTGTGCCCTGAGATTGTTCTCACTCCGTTTTTGTGCAGGAACAGACTCCAATAACAGCACTACACCTCCTGGGAAGACCTTTCCTCTCCCTCTCCCAGAAAGGTCACTGGTAGCTGCCAGCTGAGAGCATATGCTGTACAAAGCTCCACACTAGCGAAGGGAGAGGTTGCATTACTTACATGAAAGCCTGGCTTGACTTTACATTTGAAGTATTCCCTTTAGAAAGGCTTCGGAGCTTTTCCCCTTTAAAGAGCAGCTGTGACAACAAGAGTCACTACAGCCAGGCACAGAACCCAGCTGACACCCAGCCAAATAAAGCAGGCTGCATGCTTCAAGGTCTGATTCCCATCAGCCCCCATTTTGCATGGTGTCAATCCTCAGAGCAACTGCCCAGCACCAATCTCTGCAGCAATACACATTTGCCAATCTTGGCATTTGCACCAAAGCTCCTTGCAGCATCTAAGTCCTTCGCAGAAGCTGGACTTGGGCAGGAGGCAGTGCTTTCAGTAGAGCTCCCACCTTGCACTGAAGGCAAAAGCCACAGAACTGTACTGTCATTAACTGCTTCCCTTCAGCACTACTAGGAAGAGCTGAGAGTGTTTTCATTATGCAGAGCGCTTGCAAAGCTCAAAGCAATATTACTACCTATAATTCAAGCGTCCCATTCAGCCAGCAAGGGCACTGCTTTATGTGCTACCCAATGGAAGCATGTTTTCAGAGGTGCCTCTTACCTCACTAGACAAGGACCTTTTGAAAATGTTATTTGCTGAATGCTCAATTAGCTCACCATTCCCTTCCAAAGCCTCACCAGATCATCCTGAAGCAAAGCAAAGCAAAGCCCAATCCAAACAGTATATCAAGATCTACCACAAACAACCTTCCTAGCTATTATCATGCAGGTTTACATACTGCACATTCAGCAGAAACTGTGCTGGCTGTGAAGGTTACAATTATTAAAATGCACATACATTGCCAGTTTAGTGTCCTGAAAGCTACAGCCTCAACAATTTGCAGGCAGCCAGATTCTCATCTCTGCTACACCAGCCCTGCACTGGAGTAACGAAGAACAGGCCCTGGACAGAAAGAGAGAGCAGCTATTTTATTTATAAAACCTCCCACACTGCCTCCCCCTGCAAATCTCATATCCTGCCAAGTGAAACCTGAACACTGAAGCCAGAATTAGAATACAATAAATCATTGTAAGAAAAGAAAAAAAAAAGCCAAAAACTTCATCCTGACAACATTTCCACAGATCAAGACAATTGAGTACGGAGGATCCAATTAGGAATGAAGTGAGAAAGACTCAGAAGAATGATGGCACCACAGAAGCAAAGTGCTGTTTTAAAGGATCGTCTCTGCAAGCAGAGCTCAGCACTGGGAGGAATGGGGCAGCAGTATCTGAAGGTGCAGTTGCCATCACGAGAAGTGATGGGCTTTGGGAGATCACGAGGCTAAAAGAGAAGAGCTCAAGACTAGCTGAGGCCCAGCAGTGAGAGTCTGACACCCCCTAAGCAAACAGGTGCTCCTCCACTGATTGCCCTGAGCACAGGATGAGGCAGCTCTGGGCTGAGACTAATTCCTAGGTCTTCCATTAATCCTGAGGACAGCTTCGAGGCAGGTGAAGGGCAGAAACCTTAAGGAGCAACAGCATCCTTGCAAATTAACAAAGCAGCCTGCCCAGCATCTCACTTTCCCTGCACAATGAGGTTTACATCTTTCCCCTGCCTCAGCTGGTCACATCCACTTTGACTGTAATCCTTCAAAAGCTATTGCATCCCTCCTCTTTACAAGGGCAGAGGGCGGCACAGGAGAGCGCTCATCTCAGCCAGGCCAGAGGGGTTCCCAGAACAAGCAATAACACCATAATCACAAGGCATGCTGCTTTAGTGACAAATGAAATCCTACAATAAAACAGTAACCACAAAACTCTGTCACAGATCCTGGTATCCTGGGCTCCACCAGAAGAGGGGTGGCCAGCAGGGACAGGGAGGTGATTGTCCCCCTCTTCTCTGCTCTTGTGAGGCCCCATCTGCAGTACCATGTCCAGGTCTGGAGCCCCCAGTACAAGAAATACAGGGAGCTGTTGGAGAGGGTCCAGAGGAGAGCCACAAAGATGATCAGGGGACTGGAGCACCTCCCCTGTGAAGACAGCCTGAGGGAGCTGGGCTTGCCCAGCCTGGAGAAAAGAAGGTTGCAGGGTGACCTCATTGCAGCCTTTCAGTACCTAAAGGGAGCCTACAAACAGGAGGGGAATCAACTCTTTGAGAGGGTAGATAACTGCAGGACAAGGGGAAATGGTTTTAAGTTGAGGGAGGGAAGACTTCGGTTGGACGTCAGGGGGCAGTTCTTCACAGAGAGAGTGATGAGGTGCTGGAACAGCTGCCCAGAGAGGTTGTGGATGCCCCATCCCTGGAGGTGTTCAAGGCCAGGCTGGATGGGGCCCTGGGCAGCCTGGTCTAGTATTGAATGGGGAGGTTGGTGGCCCTGTCTGTGGCAGGGGGGTTGGAGATTCGTGATCCTTGAGGTCCCTTCCAACCTGGGTCATTCTGATCCCAACCACTCAGAACCACACCAGGGGGAACACGAGTACCCTTGAGAAATCTGTGACCCAGCTTGCATTCACAAGGCCCTGGAAGGCTATTCCTCACCCAAGATGAATAGTTCTTTGCTCAGCAGGGTATTGGAGTGTTTACAGATTAATTTTTTTTTTTTCCCCTTAAAGTACATCTACTCCTTAAAACAACAATTAGCCTCACTGTGAATTTATGAGTGTAATTTGCAGTGCTGTTAAAGAATGGGCAGTGGTGGTTTTCATGCATCAGTAATTATTTGCTGTGCTCTGAAGGACCCCAAACAAAACACACTGCTGGCCTTTAGGGGGCTGATGAAAAAGGAGCGTTGTCCCTCACTGAAGAAAGCTTCCACCACCTTCACAGGGGTGGTACTGGTACTATTATCACCTGCAGTGATGCAGTGATTCCAAAACCACATGATTTCAACTCCATCACAGCAGTGAGAAGGACTGCGTTGCAGGTTTCCATGACCCCATTAGTCTGCTTGGGTTACATGGATGAGAACCATGTGAGGGAAGGAGGAGAGGTAGGCACTAAACATTTCAGAGGAGCAATAATAATTAAAAGACTTCACATCATTTAGAAATGGAGGAAAAAAATATTAGGAGTGACATCTCAACCAACTTTCTTAAGTAAAAGTCACCAGAGTCTGCTAAGAAATCATTAGCCTAGAAACTTAGATGTGTCCAAGGGGAGCACAGGTATTAAAAGAGATGAGCCTTGATGGAGTTAATGGTGTTTTCTTACAGCTGAGATCTCTAATGAAAGTGAACTCATTTACATACCCAGCCACTCAGTACTGTGCCAGCCAGCAGCCTCCTGCAAGAGGTAAAAGGGGCAGAAGCACCTTTCCATTTTAACCCCTCCTGGCCATCACAGCAGTGAGCATCCACCCACAACCCAGCATGGTGCAGGCAGCTGCCATCAGCTCAGGGTGAGCTCTGTGGTACCAGCAGTACGGCTGCAGTGCTGGAAGATGAAAAGATGCGGTTTTAACATCATCCAGAGGTTGTGAAACCAAGAGGCCAAGGAAAGGAAGAAAGGCTTTCTAGTTCATAGCTGCTAGGTATTTACCTTAATGTTAAATGACAATTGCTTGCAAAACAATATTGCAGAAACTCCCAGGAGGCATTAATCAGAGGTTGTATCTCCCACTCTCTGCTCTTGCTAAATATGGAGAGTGACAGATACTTGCAGATAGCACTGTGGGGCTGAGCCTTTCATTCACAGGCTGCTATCAGCCAAGGCATTAAGCTGCCACTTAAGCTCCTGAAGTGAGATCCTTCAGCAGCTTTGTGGGTTTAGACCTGAAGCCTTTCTGTGGGTTTCTGAAGATGGTAACCAATGCTCTGACCACCAGCAATCTCAGAAGTCTGTTACCAAATAAAGCCCTTCTGAAGGTCAGTCCCAGGTCTGTCCCCAGAGTTCCCAACCTCTCCATCTGCAGGGAGAAAACAGTCAGCCTGACTCCATTTCAGCTGCCACAGAAATAACAATAATAGAACAGTAATAAACCTATTTTTCTTTAAGTGCTCAGACAGTGAGGAAGCATGAGGAACAGCAGCACCACAGGACCTGAAGCCTCCCTTCACGACCCCCTCACGCCTCCTGCCTGCCAGCAGGTTGCATCCAGAGAAACAGATGGTCCCTTCAGGTCATGGCTCCTCCAGACTCAGAGCGTGCAGCCCCAGCCAAGAAAGCAGAAATAAATAGCCTGCAATTTAATGGGAAAAAGGAGTTTCATACAGAGATGCTGAGCTGCCACCTGGCCACAGAAAGCACATGCACCAGGAAAAGCCAAGTCGTGCAGCACCTCCACTGACAGCCAGCACCAACATGCCTTTCTGCAGAGAGGGCTGGGGGTCCCTCTGTGCCATGCAGGCACTGCCATTACTCCTTGCTCACAGCCACCTCCTCCAGCAGCAGCACTAAGCCTGGCCCTAGGGACCTGCATCATACCTCCCCTCCCCACACAATGCTCACAGTGGATGCATCAGGAAGATCACGTTGCCATGATGCTGAAGACCTCACCCCACAGGTCTTCCCATCCTTCTCCTCTCTTGCCACCCTCGCCCTACTTTGGGTCCCTACCTCAAGCTGCTGCTCACCTCCACTGTCACCATCACTGCTTTCCCTTTCATTCCCCACCTCTTCATTCCACTTCTCCCCTCAGACTTCTCATAATTGACTCACTGTAAGATGAGCTGCTCTATTTGCTTTTCTGCAACACTATATACAAAATAAACTGTATTCTACCAACTCTGTGCTATAAATCCTCATCTCCCTCATTGTACGCATCTTATGGCATCATTTTTAAATGGTAGAAGCGTGTCTACAGATATATGTGCATCTTTAAGGTCTAATTTACATAAAAAACAAGTGCAGAGTGTTCCTTACGCCCCAGGGCACAGCAGATACAAGAACACCTAATGAATTAAAAATGTTTGGATAAAACTTATATAAACTCTTACATATGCTAATAAGATGAAAGGCTATAATTACCAGCTGAATTGTGTACTGACACAAGTAGCTCTGTGCAGTAAGTGATAGAATTTCAGTGTCCTTGAAGCCAAAATAACATATTGTGAGAAAGCACCTTCCCATAAATCTCTCTCTAAAGCCTTTTCAACACCTCTGGAGCACAGGAGATGCGAGGGATGCAGTAACAACTTCTCAGTTAGTATGAATTTCATCTTTAGAGGGATTGCCCCCTATTTAAGGGCACCTTTCTGCTTCTTATAGAAGGTAATTATAAACCTTATCTCACATGATATGGATCATCAGCTGGTATTCATAGCAGAGGTACATCTAAATGAGGTGTGTATGTGCACAGAGGGGGACGTTCTCACCAAGTTTCAATACACTGATCTTTTCATCCAACATAAATTTTTAATGCAGGAGGAATTTAATTTTGTAATACAAAGCTTGGAAGCAATAGAGTTTGTGTAAACAGCCAGCCACAGAGATACTGCACTCCACAAATATGTACTGCCAACAAAATCCATTTCCACAGCCATTTAATTCATGAGTTACTGTCCGTCGTGCTCAAAATGTAATCCTCCACAGCATTCAGCCTCCCCATGCATGGCAGTGAGTAACAGTGCCCATAGCACTGCTCAGAGTGTTGCCAATTTAGACCACAGTCATTGTGCAGAGCTGTCCCACATCACACTATGGAACACACCCACATGAAGCAGGGCTCACAGAAGGCAGCACTACATCAACAGGAGAGAAGTGCTCTTCCTCGCTGTGCTAACATTTCATCTCATGACCTTGGGCAGGCATCGTTCCCTGCTTCAGCCACAGGGTTGGGACAATAAGTCTTCATCTCCCAGAGGAGGAATTCATTAGTATTTTTTATGCCTCCAGTATTAAGGTGATGAGACACAAGAAGCTCAGATCATCAATTTATTAATGCCGGCATATGCCTCTAGAAATCGTAGAATGGTTTGAGTTGGAAGGGACCCTAAAGGCCATCAGGTCCAACCCCTGCACTGAGCAGGGACACCCACAGCTCCATCAGGGCTCAGAGCCCCATTCCCTGACCTTGGGTGTCTGCTCCACCTCTCTGGGCAGCCTGTGCAGCACCTCACCACTCACTATACAAAACTTCTTCCTTCTATCCAGCTTAAATCTCTCCTCATTTAGTTTTTAGAACCATTCTTCCTTGTCCTGTCACAACAGCTCCTGCTGAAGAGCCTGTTCCCTTCTGTCTTACAGCCCCCCTTCATACACTGAAAGATTGCTAAACATGCCACTAGAGCTGCTCCTAGAGTGACAAGAAAGGAGTTTGGAGCTCCTGACAACTACGGGTCAACCAAGATAAGATATCAATGGCTTACCTCCCACTAGGACACCAACTGTAGCTCCCTGTGTTGACAGGACAAGAGGAAATGGCTTTAAAATAAAGAGGGAAGATCTAGATTAGATGTTAGGAAGAAATGTTATACTCAGAGGATGGTGAGGCACTGGCACTGCTGCCCAGAGAAGTCTGTGGGTGCCCCATCCCTTGGAGGCATTCATGGCTGGGTTGAATGGGCCCTGGGATCTGGTGGGAGGTAACCAGCCCAGGGGAGCAGGTTGGAAATAAATGATCTTTAAGGTCCCCTCCAAGCAAAAGCCATTCTATGATATACTTGAGCCAGTCAGCCTATGCCCCAAAGCACGCACAACATTTGCAGACAGATCAAAATGGAAGAAAAAGAAAAACAAGAGGGAAAAACCACACAAGGATGGAAGCTTACACTGGAGAAGTGGCAACACTTGAGCTGGACTCTGTCTTGGGTTGGCCTCAGAATCAACAACACAGAAGCCATGTAATCATCACCCTATTTGTAATCAATTTGGGCACACATTGTTCCCTCACAGCTATAATTAGAACTCAGCTGCATAATTATTCCTGTCCTATAAACTACAAGGTTATTCAACAATACCATATCAATTGGCTACCTCAGTGCACCAGCTGGAGTTAATATGTACCAAAAAAAGTTATTATACAAGAAATGTGCAAAGTCTGCAGTCTTTCCCAGAGTTCTTTCCCACCCCCTCTTTGCCACAGTGATGGACAAAGTCAGCACTTTTTTGCAGATCAATACTGCATTTGAATGTGACCACCACTCCAATTATTGCCTCAATTACCGAGGCAGTGGTTTGCACCCACACCTACCCTTCTACTGAAAAGCCACCACGAATGCTGCCCATGGTAACACTACCTGCGGGAAATCATTAACCCACTAATTTGAAATCAATTTAAAGTCCATTTGCCTAATGACACGAGCACCGTAAATTATCTATAAATTGTTAATTTATGAGAAAGTGACATCAGAATTTTTGTTTTATTAATTGGCTTTTCCAGATGCAAGTTATTTCTAAAGCTTTATAATCTACATCCCTCGGTGAGAAAACATTAAAACCTGCTTAATACGATGCTTTTTATGCCAAGAAATAGTAAAATGAGTGAACTCAGTCCCGTGAACATTTCAGCATGAGGGTTTACACATACATCCCAGTAATTAGAGAAAGAGAAGTCATGGTAAGAGGGGAAAAAAGGGCCCTCTGAGTGCCTGTTCATGCTCTTGAACAAAACTGGTTCCAAGTCCATTTGCATTTTTCTGAGGTGAAATTCCTCAGAGTACAGCAACACCAGCCCAGGTCACCTCCCCATCTTCCCTGGTCCTCCTTGGCGAGGACTCCAGCAGGCACAGACTCATCCCCTCAGCAGATATTTGAGTGACAGACTCGCTGGCCAAAGCATCAAACGACTGTCAGTGTCTGGGGAGCACGCTATGATTTCTTTGCTGATACAGAGTTATTAGAGGCCAGCTTTTCCTCTCAACTTTAGTACTGCTAGTGTGGGTATGCACAGACCATCAGCTTGCCATCTACGTCCACAGAAGCTGTATCTAGTCAGCTAACTCCTCATTTCGTTTCCAGTTTACTTGGAACTGTAGCCCTGATCTCTCATGCAGTGCTCCAGGTCTTGAATTTCCCTCCTACACCATGGAAACTACTTGCACATCCATCTGCAGCCACCCCCAGAAACCAAGATCATGCTACTTCACCTCGCAGTAACCAGGCAACATAACATGTAATTTTCCAATATTGATATCTATCAACAAAAATACAAGTATGAAGAGCCCATGGAGCAAATACACCAGGGGTAACCAAAGCTTGCTCCTGCAGAGCCACTGGGCACTGATCTATTGCAGGTGGGATTCCCAGCACCAGCATGCGTCTGCAGTGAGCAGTCAGGAAAGTGTCCAAGTGCACCATGACCTTGACAGGAAGAAAAAAAAAAAAAAAAAAAGAGCACAGTGATTTTGGCTGTTGTTTGATATTTAGCAAACACTCAACTCTCCAACCTGAAGTGAAAAAGATGTCATACAGATCAAGGACCAAGACCTCAGCCTATCCAGCCCAGGAGACAAGCAGGCAGCAGGGACAGGCACTGCTTGGCAATGCTTCAGAGCCCAAACTCCCTCTCAGGGAGAAAGGAAAAACCACAAGGTACTTCCCAGATCACAGCACAGGGTCTGATTGCTTCGTGCCCCCAAACCAACCACAATGCTACTTGCTTCATCCTGACATATACATGAGGCATGCAGTAAGCCAGCTCTGCTCCCTCTTTTTCCATGTTTTTAATAGGACTTGACCCCAAAGTACCCCAAATAACAGGAGGATTCTCAGCAGTGCTTGTACACTGCAGGCAAATACACAAGTGACAGCTCCTCCACACAGTGACCAACAATTCCTGCATGTGAGCAGCAGCTGGCACACACAGAAAGCTCCATTTGCACCAAAATAGAAGACTGCAGTCTTCAACCCCTCAGTCCATTAATGCTCTATTTAAGGCTGCCTTTGAATCTGTCTGGATTACAAACCCACTTTCTCCCAGCAAACCACTTTCCCAGACAGCCCTCCCCTCTTCACTGCTAAATAGACACTAAATATAAATATATACCAGGGAGAACTTGACAGGGAAAAGAAGGGATTATTTTTTTTAAAGCTTTCTACTTCCTTCATCCAGTCCACAAACACACTGCCACAAAACCAGAGCTACTTCGCTGTTTGCTTTCACGGCTCCCAAGTGGGAACTCATCCCTGCACTGCCATTCAATGGTGCAGCTCCTGCAGCAGGGATGCAGTGCTAGAATACCCTTCCCAGGGACACAGCCTCCTCCAGCAGTGCCCTGGCAGGTCAGGTGATGAATGCAACTGTGTTGAAAAGAATGATTGCCAGCTGAACACCGGCCATATTCCCTGATCCCCTAGCGAAACCAATCCAGTCGGAAGAATTCCTGCCTGCTGATATGCTAATATTTTAAATAAGCTTTAATTGGCTTCCAGACGCAACTAGTGTCACTCACATACTCCATGCCAGTCTCCATTGCTGTCAGGCCCATTGTGCTTTATCTCATACCCTGCACCTCTGCTTATAAAGCCCCAGAAGAGGAAGCAAGCAGCTCCAACTGATCTGTTTTGCTTGCCCCATTTGTGGCCTGAATATATTTATTTACACTGTTGGGAAATCACAGCACCACCTGTTTCAATCATTTCACAGCTTTTTAAAAAAAGAAAACACAGTTGGGGTGGAGGAGAGCAGAAAATCCAGCAGTCCTCGTGCTTGGAAACAGCATGAAGGCAAGGGCATGTGGGTGAAGGTGCGCGTAGGAGACCTGTGAGTCATACACACAGTTTTCAGGCAGCTAATACTCCTCTGCAGCTCCTGTAGAGCTCAGTCCAAGAGCCCATCAATGCCTCTGCAATGAGTCCAAGTCGTAGATAACCCACCTGCACAGTCTTGAGCTTTGCTGCTGCAGGTACTTAGAAGCAGAGGAGGGCAGGCAATCAGAATAGCTCAGCATTAAACAGCATTTGTTCAATTTTGCACTGGCATTAAGTGAGCATATAACCTGTTCCAGCTCTCTGCCCAGAGAAGCTATGGCTTACAGTCTTCCACACAAGTCACTTGAAGCAGCAGAATCACATTCATGGCCTTCGGGAGGACACTGTCACTCTAAATAACCATAATTACCTCCTGTAGTAATTGGAGGGATCAATATGGGAAAAGGTGTTTCACCAGAGATGAAACGAAGGAAGGATTGACACAATAGAAAGGTGCTATAAGAGAAGAAGATTGCTTACACATATCAGAAGATTCCAGGTTTGCAGAAAAAAGCTCCACCAAGGAAGGATCTTCAGAAAGAGATCCTGCCCCAGTGGCAGTCAGCCCTTAAATGGGGTCTAAGAGAGGTGCAGCCAGGCTCCACTCCTGGTCACACAGCTGAATTGACTTCACCCGTGCTCCCAGGGCTGACCCAGTCCTTTCCCCAGGTGCTCAATCAGTGGTTCAGGCCATGACTCAACAGTTCCCATACACTCCCACACCTCTCTGGAGGACCATGCCTCCATTTCCACCCTCAGTCCAGCAGCAATACAGCCCTACTTCAGGCTGGATCAAAATGACACAGTTTGAGCCATATGCCTGGTAATCAGACAGCATCATCACGAACAAAACCTCTGCATTATTCCCAGGGAAGTGACCAACTGTCCTCAGCTCTTGCTACACCCATGTTTTTGACAAGCACATCCTTCTCTCTCCTGGAATTTCACTCCTTGACCCCAAATCCCTCCCAGCTAATTCAGTGTGGAGAGAAGGCAGCAAAACCAGCAGCCTGCTGCAAAGGCTCTTGCAGCTGAGGCACCAGGGAACCTCAAAGCTGTCTCTAACAAAGCACGATGCAAGGCCTTGCCTAGATCCCTGAGAACATCTTAGGTTTTATGTTTATTTTCCAGTGCGATCATCAAGCAAGACAGCAAAGAGCCTTGTCACCATCCATCACGAACTTCATTGTTTAGTAATAAGATGTATTACCCCCTTGCAGCAAAATAACACTCCAGCCAAAGCTCCCATTTGTTATGATCTGGCTGACTGGGACAGCTGTTTGTGTCAATGCTGTAAACACTCCATTTGGAGCAGAGACAGCAAGTTTTAAGTGCTAATAAATGGGACTGCAGGCCACTGAGCACGCACGAGGTTGGTGGCTAGCCACCAGCAGCCCCCTCTGGCTGGGTTCCTTGAGCAGCCCCAGCCCACTGCTGCATGCCCAGCTGCAGGCACTGATCCCACTGCAATGGCCCTACCAGCTCAGCTGCAGCTCCATCATGCATTTCCCACAACCCAACAGCTCCACTGCCAGGGCACAGCAATCGACCACAGAGTGCCAGACCAGCAGCTGCATGGGCAGGAAGCATTTGTACTGAGCTAGTTGCTCTCAGCCCAACAGGAGTGAGATCAGTGCTGAAGGAGAAACTTAAGTGTCTCCATGCATCTGGAAGGAGCTGTATCTGCTTTTCTGCAGTCACCTTTATCAGAAAGGGCCTCAGACGATCAGACAGCAGAGAGAAAGCTTTCCAGACAGCACTGACAGACTTTTCCAGGAACTTATGATGCTAGCCTTGGGTAGAACAGAATGAAATGCTTAGCGAAGTCTTTGATCTTGTGCCCACCATGCTTTCCAGAGTTGGAGGCATGCTCCTATCTTTAGTTTCTTACCCGCTGCACAGACAATCAGCTTTAAAGCTCCAAAAAAGCAAAGGCCATTGAAGCAGGTAGTTGGTAACAGCATACCAGGGGGCCAGAGGTGACCTGTCACCACACCAGATTCCCAAGCACACATCGGGGCAGCTCAGAGCATGCTTTCTGTTGCCATGCAAGCTCAACTACAGCCAGCCTAACCTATGCCCCAAGGACCCAGCAGCCTTCCTGCATCCCCAGACAGAGGCAGGCACCCTGGGGCACTGCAAGGCTGCCTGCTCACGTGGTGCCCTCACTCTGGCTGCATGACAGCTGGTACAGCAAAGACAGTGTCTTTGCAGAGCAGCTTTAGGTGATGCAGAGTACACTGTGGCAGCAGCCATCAGGGGATTTCACTGAGGTCACAGCCTCGACACGTTAGACACAGATGTCACTTCCATTTCTGAGGCAAAAAAAAAAAAAAAAAGCTTAAAGATGTACAGACAAAGCACTGGCAAGATACCATGATTTATCATCACTGTCATTGGAAGCATTCACAATAGCCTGAGTATACCCTTCAACTCCTCTGTAACAACTCCTTTGAGAGGTACATGAATGCTAGAAGCAGGGACAGGCGTCCTGTACATTTACACCTCTGACTCTGAGGAACTAAATCCTTCAGGAAGGATTAAAAAAAAAAGAAATAAAAAAAATCACCAGCCCTCCAATCTCTGCAGCCAGCCTGACAAACTGTCCTCAGGAGCACCCCACAGAGTGTACAGAGGGAGCACTGTGGTCCATCAGTGATATCAGAGCTAGCTCAATAGCACCTACAGAAGAGAAAAAGCCACTACTATTTTCACATTGCTCGATCAGACCTCTATTTCTACTGCAGCAGCACAGTGTCACCCTCTCCTAGGACCTAAAAGCAGAAGTAGATAAAGGCACAAAACATAATAAAAGCACCACCATGTCATTACCTTCTCTTGCACAGCCTTGCAGCTTAGTATGGACTTTATCTGGCCAGGAACTTTTCACTCCCTAAATCAAGAGCTGGAAATAAAAACCCACAGGCAGCAGATCCTTCAGCAGACTCAGGCTGCATCACACTCAGGGAGATGAACCACAGCTGCTCACCCTCTCATGACAAGGCTGTATTGACCATCAAACAAACTCCTTGAAGCAAAGCAGAGCAGCAGTGAGCTCACCATGCTCCTGTACACCAACAAGGGGCAGCTCAAGAATTTCATCACTCCTGTAGCATGGAACATTTTGGACAAGATGTGCTTAACACAGACAACAAACTTGGGTCCAAGCTCAGGCATTATCTTGTGTACTGCTTTATCACTTACCTGGATCTTTCTTCATTTTCCTTTATTGGTCTGCAAATAGCTCAAGGGAAGCCCAGGCCACAACGCTTTGGGAAAGGCTCCCAGGAGTCAGCCAATAGGTTGGGAGTGGGTTCACAAGGAAGGACCCACATCCACCATGGCACAGTCCCAGGAAGCTCAGTGGGATATAAGCCACCAGCTAGGAATGCTTAGAAGTCCTAAAGCAAGACATGGAACTTGCCCTTATAGTCACCATGTACTTTTCACTCAGCACTAGGAGATTCAGTTGAAAAGGTCATTTCAAGTTTAAGAAAGAACACTTTCACACAGCTGCTTTGAAAGCTCACCCCCTCTGCACTTCCTAGGGTCAGGCAAATAGCCCCTTACCACCTCATTGGGGTGTGGGCGGAACTTATTAATCACCTACCAGCCACCACCTGCAGTGCTCTGACAAAGCTGCAGAGCTCTTTGGTGGTGGCTAATGAGATATCAGCACCCACATCTGTAGCTAACAGGAATCTAACACTGAACATAAGCTAACAAGCGTTAAAACGGAGCAGTGAGAGCTGCCCTTCTGCAAAAAAAGAACTGAGCCATGATTCTCAGCGCCAGGTTTCAGCTCATACCTGCTGTGATGGCATGCCCTCACACCTACTTCTGCTGTGGGTGCTTGGAGGCTGCCAGACAGATGTGGAAGAGGACGTGACTCAGCTCCCTGCCCACGTGCTATAGGGCCGCTACAGGCACCACAACCTTCACAACCACCACATCCCCTCTTGGCTACTCAAAATCACAGGTGTAGTGGTACCCATACCTCCTCCCAGGCTTTCTTTACCACTTAGCAGCCCTTATTGTTACTTCCGCATCTTCCAGAATCAGAGCCTTTCACATAGAAGGCAGAGGCCATTTCCACTGTCTGCCCAAAGCATCTGTAGTTTAACCCATCGCACTGTGAGCAGTTGTTCATGGTGCAGTTTCCCAGCTGCTGCCTTTCAGCCTGAAGCGCACACACCTCCACCTCGCAGAGGGGCTTCTGTGCTTCAGATCTGGGTTTGAAACCCAGACCTTTGGCAGCCTTCTCCAACCCCAACTCTAAGATTTTGCTTTTCTCCTCCCAAAAAGCCTACAGAGGGGCTGCCAAGCCCTCTGGCCTTTCATCTCCTTGCCGCATGCAGTGCTATGAGGCGTGCTTCCATGCTGAGCTCTTGGGGCAATGTTTGCTCTGACTTGAGGGAAAAAAATACACATAAGAAATAGGGTGGGCCAGCTCTTAGAAACACAACACACAGCGCACCTGCTGCTCTGGGCTCGCTTCACCTCCTGCAGCAAACGGGAGGCTGGCACTGCCCCACCTCACGCTCAGACCTTGAGGGGAAGCAGATGAAAACTGAACACAGAGGAGCACCGCGGGCCGCAGCTCTGCTGACGCCACACAGACGCTCCTGGCACAAAATGCTGGAGAAGGGCCGAGCGTCACCGGCCGCCTCAGTCCCGCCCCGCCTCCCCTCAGCGCTGCGCCCGCGGTTTTTCTGCCCCCTGAGGGGAGTAACGGCCGCCCCTCAGTGCCACAACTCTGGATTCTGAGCACTACAGCACGAGCAGGGACGGTGACCTCAGCACCTCCCTGGGCAGCCTGCTCCGCTGCATCAGCACCCCTTCTGAGAACGAATTGTTCCTACTATCCAAACTGAACCTCCCCTAGTGCAACTTGAAGCCATTAGCTCTGGACCTATCACTGGGAATGGAGACCGACTGCACTTGACCACAACCTCCTTTCTGGAGTTGTAGAGTGTGCTGAAGTCTCACAGAATCACAGAATGGCCAGGGTTAGAAGGGACCTCAAGGATCACGAATCTCCAACCCCCCTGCCACATCCAGGCCCACCAACCTCCCCATCCAATACTAGACCAGGCTGCCCAGGGCCCCATCCAACCTGGCCTTGAACACCTCCAGGGACGGGGCATCCACAA